>JAVQKC010091740.1:0-53294 GCA_036025475.1 Philypnodon macrostomus
ACAGTTGTAGCACGTATGGGCAGACGTACGGGGCAGACGTACGGGGCAGACGTACGGGGCCGTTTTCGCCGATATACACCTTGCTGTCGGGGACGACAGCACAGGCCTAGTTTGGATAAGTGCATGTTGACCTGATTAAGGTTTACTGGAAAAGAGAACTTAAACACATATCTGCTTTCAGGGCATTAGAGAATTCTTCCCTTTTTCAGTTTGAAAATCTTGAATAAAATATTTTTCGACACATTTTTTTGACATACAGTATATTTTAGCTTAAAAGAAGCGGACTGATCATAAAATATAGCTTGTATTGGTTTTTCAACTGCATGTTATATCAAACAGGCCCACTCTTATGTTTTCCAGTTAAACATCCAGGCAGATCACTCTGGAATTTCAGCTCGTATCCAGTCCTCTCCGACCCACAGTCTGTACGTGTCTGTGAGGAACTTTGTCTGTCGAATTGGAGAAGACTCAGAGCTTTTCATGTCTCTCTACGACCCAATCAAGCAGACCATTATCAGGTACTAATTTGTCTTGGTCTTTTGATGCAAAACTGGAATTGTACAATAGATTATGCCCAAATACTCTTTCTAGTTTTCTTTCTTTGTTTCTTCTATTGTGGAAATCCACTAAATGACAATGTTTCTAAGCCAAAAATAAGTATATAAAAACAAATTACAGGGAAGCAGATACTGAGTGACAGTTTTGTGTGGTGCCTGACAGTGCTGATGCCATGTCCTGTCACTCACTGTCATACTTGGTATATCTTTGTGTCAGCAGCAGCAGAGTTTAGACCTGAATTTATTATATCTTTTTCTTGTCTATATAAACCTACTGTATTTGCTTTTTAATTGTACATTTGACATTGTACAGACAGGCATACATATTTGAAAGCCAAATGTAACCCGACTGAAGTATCTCACAAGCCATACTAGTTTAATAATTTATCGAAAGAGATATTGACTAGCCTATGACGGTCTGATAATCTGGAAAGATTGCTAAAGTGTGCCACAGTGCATTAATTTATGCTCTACTCTTTACTGTGACAATACCTGTAAATACAATTTTATGACAAAAATTTGATTGGATGTACAATGAATTTGTAGTTAAGTAGGTTTTATGAAGACACTGATAGAAGTAGTAGTCTGTGTTAGACAAAAAATACAAAGTGATCAAATCAAAATTGAAATCTAGGCTTAATACAATTGTGCTATTATATTTTTTACCATAATATCCACCCCTAATCCAAGTAATGTTCAATTTAAATATTTTCACCTATTTCATTATTTTTTTCATTCAATTAATTTTTATTTTGTGTGCAGTGAAAATTACCTGGTACGGTGGGGCTGCAAAGGTTTCCCCAAAGAAATCGACATGCTCAACAACCTGAAAGTTGTCTTTACCGTAAGTCGCCACAGGAGGGCGGTGTAATACTATTGTGAGACATGTATGTGGACATGTGTTGTGGGTATTTGTTGTGACCTGTTTTTACTAATACTCTGCATCTGTGTTTCCATTTTTATTCTTTTGTTTTCAGGACTTAGGAAACAAGGATCTAAGTCGAGAGAAGATTTACCTCATTTGTCAAATAGTGCGAGTAGGAAGGATGGATCTAAAGGAGACAAACAAGAAGTGTACTCAGGGTTTAAGGCGGCCATTTGGGGTGGCAGGTACTCAACATATATATTTACATGCACAGTAGGCATTGAAGAAATATATTGGGAACTTACAGTATTTCCCACAAGATTGATTTTTTTATTGCTTCGGGTAATTTGCCTTAAAATAACTCAAAAAAATGTCAGTGCAACAAACCAAACTAAAATATTTATGATCATTCACTTTTTCTGCCCTGGGCCTTTTTTTGTTTTCCCAGCATCATACGGGCATGTAATTCCCCAAAATAAGAAGATGAAGATGTGTATTTGATTTGAATACATTGATTTGATTACAATGAAGTTATCAGAAATGAATCCTATTGTAAATAAATTATTAACAGAGCTTGTTTAGAGTAGTAAATATTTAAACATTTTTGGATCTGAGAACATTGTGATTACTGTTGTGTTTTCATTCCTCCAGTGATGGACATCAGTGATATAATTAAAGGGAAGATTGAATGTGATGAAGAGAAGCAATTTTTCATCCCCTTTTTTCCGTATGTTATACTCGGTCACATTTAATTAAGTGTTATGTCATAATATTGATATTTTTACTATTTTAAACACACTTATTTCAGGGTTATTGCTGAGAACGATTTTCTGCACACTTTATTAAACAAAGTAACAGCGTCCAGAGGAGACAGTGGTGGCCAAGGTAAAGCTCATCATAGCCTTTTCTGTATATGTAGTTTAAGTATACACACTCAACTTACTGTCTCTGCATGTCTTAAGCCTCAGTTATTTACGGTCCGACAGAATGGTCGTTTCTCATTGCCTCCCACCACCTCTCACCACTGAGTGAAAATGAAGGACATTAATCTGATGGATAGCATTTGCCCTTGAGCCTGAGTTTTCATATTAGCTACACTTTATGTGTCCCTCACCAGCCTTTATTCTTGTCACCCACTTCCTCATGTTTATGAGAGAATGGCATTGTCTTGTTTAACAGAAGAAACTGGGCATGTTGGACTCCACTGAAGCTTTAGTTTTCCACCTGCCCCTAAACGCCTCATGTCTAACCTACATAGAGTTTTTAAAAGGACCAAGATGTTCAGATTTAGTAATGTAAACCCTTAAGGCAGCATCTTCACCTCTAATTTACCCTTCCTGTCACTTTGAGATACTTGCAAAATACACTGTTCGGTCCCAAATCTGCCTTTGCCCTGATTAGATATTAGGTCTTTATTAACTCTTCATCTTTGCAGTCTGGCACCATTTCACAAACAAAATGTACCAAAAACATTGGTTATGAAAAGTATTCATCTTATTTGGAGCCTAATATTGTTTTACACAAAATGGTCAATTCAAATAAACAGCACCTTTTATAGAATACAAGCCAAAGTTTTATATCATTCAGTAATTGGAATATTCACAGCCCTTGAGAGGTCTTATTCATTAGTTTGGCTTTAAACTGGTCTGACATTTTAAGAAACATCTTGTGTGCCAATATTATTGCTTTAGAGTGTTGCTATGCAACCACCAGGTGCCCTTCCTTTAGTCTGGCAAATGTTACCAGGTTGCTATCGCTGGCTGCACAGTGGTACAGTATTAAGCCAAACATCCACTTGATTATTGATCATTGTCAGTTTTTACTTTTGTTTATAAATTCATTATTTCAAAGCAGAGATTTAAACCTGTCCTGTACATTATTCCTTCTGAATACCTCTTCTTTATCTCTTCTCCGCCCTCTCCAGGTCTGTGGGTGACCATGAAGGCTCTTGTCGGAGACATAGTCCAAATCAGGAAGGAGTACCCTCACCTGGTGGACCGCAGCACTGTGGTGGCCCGTAAACTGGGCTTCCCTGAGATTATAATGCCAGGGGATGTTCGCAATGACATTTATCTGACTCTGCAGGGTGGCGACTTCGACAAGTACAACAAAACCACACAGAAAAATGTGGAAGTCATAATGTGGGTCTGTGATGAGGAGGGCAAAGTCATCCAGGTGAACATGAGTTCAACCAGAGTATTTGACCAGAGTGAGATTGGTTTGAATTCATTTTAAATTTTTTTCCTAGAACTCCATTTGTCTGGGAGCAGGTGAGAAACCGGTCAGTGAGTACAGGTCTGTCATCTACTACCAGATCAAACAGCCGCGCTGGATGGAAACATTTAAGGTGGGTTATATGATAGTGGATAACATAGCTGCTAATCATTATAGCAGCATTAAAAAACAATAGACACACTTAAGTAAACATTTAAAATCGATGTCAGCATTATGCATCACATAACATCCATATTTTGTCTTTGACCAATACATAGTTATGGTACATCACAAACATACAATGGAAATGGCTTAAAGATGTGAGATATGTGATGTATCAGCATATTGTGGTTTCAGAAAAGGATGAGTCGCAATGCAAAATGGCTTGTATGAAAAGACAAATATATGCTTAAATATACGTTTTTGAAAGATTCAATATTTTCTTGACATTTGTTGTATATTGCGTTGCATTACAAATAACACAGTGTAGTGTACAAATAACACTGCTATTGCATTGCAGCTAATTTATCTTTTCAAATGAGAAAACCTATGTACAGCTTTTCTCCCTCTCTTCTATAATTGCTGTACCCCAGGTGGCTGTCCCTTTGGAGGAAATGCACCGAATTCATTTGCGCTTCATGTTCAGACACCGCTCTTCCCAGGAGTGTGAGTATCAGGGCTTTTTTTCACTGTGTTTTCAATTTCCCCTGTGTTTTCAATTTCCCCCGTACATTCTCACTCAAACCCCTTCCCTCTCATCCCCCAAGTATAATTTGACACCAAAGGACCGAATGATTGGAAGCAATTTACGAAATTACCCTAAGCATCATTACCCACACTTGATTATAGCAATAAGCCATCTTTCTTCCTGTGATTTAATTCTCAGATTTTTGTGCTATTTGTGTTTATTAATCTATTTTTTCTTCATCTTCAGCTAAAGATAAGAGTGAAAAAAACTTTGCAATGGCCTTTGTCCGACTAATGAAGGAAGATGGGACCGTGCTGCAAGACGGACTCCACGACCTCATTGTCTTCAAGGTATTTACTAAATGCTAAAACTCATATACGAGTTTCTGGAAAGTGGTCAAAAGGAGAGAGGGGCAGCAAAACAAAGAGGCACCTACAAGATACGTTTGTGTTTTTTGCCCCAGTGAATGAATGAGAGAGTACATTGTTTTCTATCAGTATATGTCCTTGTGTGACGTACAGAATCCAAAAGCCAAAAGGGTCATCATTGCTGGGATAGTCTAGTCACCCAAGAGAGGAATAAGCAGTAGAAAATGAATGAAAATTTGAAAATGACAAGTGCATAAACAAATTAGTAACTAGTGGCAAAACAAAAATGACAGGAATGACGAAATTAAACTGTGACTTTTTGAATAAAATTAGAATAATGTTTTTTATACCATACCACAATCAGAGCCAAACTTACAGTGAGTTTTGCTGGAAGATTAAGGCCACCCAGACAGGTTGACTGAAGCCAAATAGATTTCCTGCCAAATGGAGCAGAGCTAAGATTGAATCCTCTTATTGATTAAATGCCAAATGCAATAAAGATTAATTACTCGTGATTCACTCAAAGTCCAACTAGACGGACCTCCTGTGCCCTCTTTCCTAAATATCTCTCTTTATCCCTCCATGTCTATCATGTGTGTCATGAGTTATTGACTTATTCACCTCTGTCAATATTTGCTTCATTTGAATTCATTACAGAGAACTTGATAAATAATTCAGGTTACAAATCTTAATGTGTCTTTAAAAATATATCTATCTATGCTGTTGATACTATTTGTTTGTCCAAACAGGGCGACAGCAAGCGCATGGAGGATGTCACTTCATACTTATCATTGCCCTCTACCCGGCACCAGCACGGTGACCTCCACAAGGGGGCAGCCCTGAGCCGCAGCTCCAGCAGTTTGTCTGGAGGAGCAGGAGGACTGTCAGTCAGCTCCAGGGACAGTTTCACCATCTCCACTCTGGTCTGCTCCACCAAACTGACACAGAACGGTAGGTTATTTCACCAGACAGATCCACAACATGAGGGCAGCACTTTGCCACAAAAAACGATGATATCGTAGTTGTTGTTAGTAGTTCTTAATAATCTGATCTATTTGATGAAAAGTCAATTAAAAGTAAACAAAAAGTAATTAGCAAACTGTTTTGAATATTGTTGCCACAATGAAGAGTCTATCTAAAAACCTTGGCATGAATTGACCCTTCTTAGTACAAATGATTAGTCACACATCCTCTCAGGTACAGGTGCTGTATAACAGCTGTTACTGAGGAAGCCAGTCCATCACTATAATGAACATTATCCTGCAATATTAATCACCTGTACTGCTGCCTCAGACAGCACACACACACACACACACACACACACACACATGCAATATCACATGCTCATACACTCAGTGTCCAGGGCCACCCACCAGATGTGCACCCTGGCCTGAAATGATTGGAAAGGGGAAGCAGTGAGCATTGAGTGGGCAGCCCTTAAGAGACACAAAAACATGCTGCATGTCAGATAAAATAAGACAATATGCATTGAATGTTAATGTAAAATTTTAGTGTTTTATTTTGGTAGTTCCTAATAATTCTTAGTATACAATGTAATACAATGTGATTATTTATTGTGTCTTTATGTAAACTATTGTGTAGTTGGTTTGCTGGGATTGCTCAAGTGGAGGACTCGCCCTGAGCTTCTCAAAGAAAACCTTGAGAAACTAAAAATCATTGATGGAGAAGAAGTGGTCAAGGTCAGTGCCTCTAAACACTGTGAGTTTCAATAACATGTATAGACACCTGCTGTAACTGTAAATGGGTTTTTCCTTTGTTTACACACAGTTTCTTCAGGACACGCTGGATGCACTGTTCAACATCATGATGGAGCACTCTCAGACTGACGACTATGACATTCTTGTATTTGATGCTTTAGTAAGTGTGCGTGTGTATGGAGATTTACACAACAGCCTTCTGTAAATCTGATGTACCTTGTCATTAGTTGGCTCTGATAGCTGATCCATGCTGACATTGTTGTTGTACTTCCCCCATACTCGTAAATAAACATGTCTATCAAATGTACCTTGGCATACAGTGCAAAATATTTTCCTTGTGCATCTCTTCCAGATACATATTATAGGCCTCATTGCTGACAGAAAGTTTCAACACTTCAACACAGTGCTGGAGGCATATATCAAGCAGCATTTCAGTGCCACACTGGCTTACAAGTAGGTTATTTACTGCTCTGGGTATTCAACAAGCTCTATCTCTCCTCTATTACGTTAAAAAAGCTCTTCTTCAGGTTCTGTAACAGCAATCTCACCCGACCATGTGCCTAAGGTTATTGCTTTGTGGGCAACAGTTGTGTTGGTTCTTACTCAAACCATGTGTGTAACATTTTCAATTTTCTTAGTGCTGAAGCATTATTATAACTGCCCCTTACTAAAGATACGAGCTTATAATAGCTGTGGCATGACACCTTTCTTCATGTGACTTCACTGGTCAAGGGTACAATATAGTGGCTAAGACAGTGCTTTACCGTTTGTTGTTTGTCTGAATATTATTCACACTTTATGCTTCGTCTTTGTCTATAGTCCAAGAAAATGTATTACCTGTCTCTTTCTCATTGCTAATAGTTTCTTATCTTAAAGTCAGCACGATGGAATTTAATTACCAGGCAGAGTTTGCATGTACTCTCCAGGAACTCAGTTTTCCACTAAAACTTATACAATAGATTGTTCATCTCAGTGGCACTGGTTAAATAAAGGTCTTCCACATTCATTTATTTCTTTATCCCCTTTTCAAGAGGCTCTCTCCTAAAAATGTATATATAAAGTATCAAATCTCTTAATATATGTCCATAAAATTACCCACAAATCCCTATGCTCCCTGTACTCAAAAGTATTTTATTTATTTCTGACTAAAAGCCCTGTAGGGAACACATGTGGTGTGAAATTACTTTTTAACCATTCATCTCAGGGCAAATCCAGATGTCAGTAAAAGGTACATCTGTCGAGGTGTGAAATACTATTTGGCCATTTTCTCCACCTACTGCTGCTTTCCTATCATCATTTTTATTTTCACGCTCTTGTTACTTTTCCCTTCTGCTCAAAAAAACACAGAGTTGGTGATTTTCACAAAATTCACTTACAATTCTTCCTCCTTTATTGGATTTTCTTATTAATGTGCCATTTGAGTTTTTATCACTTCTTCTCTCTGTAAAATGGCTTATTGAATAGTGTTTATGTCATCTTCCAACTAGGAAGCTGATGTCTGTACTGAAGAGATATCTGGATGTGTCCAGTCGAGGGGAACAGTGTGAGCCCATTCTACGAACCCTTAAAGCCCTTGAGTACATCTTCAAGTTTATTGTGCGCTCTCGGATGCTGTATTCCCAGTAAGTATTGTCCAGCTTTTTAAATGGACACTATTATGCTCATCAAAAACATACACAAAGTTGTAATTTGTTTCACTCATGTGTGAAAGATCCTCTATTCCAAGGCACTGGTCTTGACCAGGAATTGCAAACAGTTGGTTCCACCTTTCTGTGTAGATAAAGAAACCCACATTGCTTCCACTTTCCATTGTTTGCATGGGCTGATGTAGGGAAATGTGCCTGGGTAGCATGGTGAAATGGCCTTAAAATAACCCAAAAATAATGCATTTTCAAAATGATAAGATGTGAAATGCTAAGCTAAAGATGAACAAGCTTAATGATTCCTCAAGCTTGACTAAAAACAATTAAATCATATTTAAAGTCATCCTGCTACAAACAAACAGTGAAATCTTAAACTAATATTTTCTGACAGCCTCATGAGGAAAGGCTGCTGATTACTGCACTAATGTCCTTAATAAGCATTGATAATGAAGTGCAGTGGTGAAATGGGAGCTAATGATGGGGCAGGGATGCTGAATGGGCAGCCCAGTGAAACACCAGGCAGACAAACCTCCAACAGAAGAGAGACTTATGATACTCCTGGTGCTGAGCCAAGAGCTGCGCCATTCGATAAGTGTAAACACCATTTATAACTGCAGCTCACAAGTTGATGCGGACGAGTCAAAACCCCTGATCTACTATTTTATTCAATGCACGCGTCTGGGTTACTTAAGGATTTTGATTGGCATTGATACTTTTACTGGTGTGAGGTGAATTAGTTGATAAAAGAAATATTTTGGGACTGTTTTAGTTTTACTGAGCATTTATAGTTGGACAGGAGCCTCGGGCTATGGAGAGAGGGGTTGACCTGGAGAAATAACGTTTTTGTATGTGGCTGTGGTATCATGGTGAGCCACCAAGCTGCCACATATCTCTATTTTCATGGAGATTTGACTGAAACTGTCCAATTTTTACTTACACTTGAATTTATTCAGTTTAGTTCAAATATGAATCTAAATGGAGTTCAATCTAGACCCAAAATGTGAGATCACATACAAAACACAAACTACAATTGATATAGGTTTAAATGCAAACTAACCCAGGGGGAGTGTTGTGTGGACTTTATTATTATCCCCCATAGGTCAATTTGTCCTTTTATGTCATTGGGGCAACCTTCCAGGAGCAGTAGGTATTGTACCTAGCTGGAGGGTTATTAGCCATTGGTTCTCAAACTGGGGTAGAGGTACCACTAGTGATACTTAGGCTTTTTCTATTGGTACTCAGGACCCTGCTTTAGTCCTGGTCTATAGGCCAAATTTAGTCCTGGTTGTGGGTCAATGTTACCCTGGAGTTAGTCCTGTTTTTTATTTTTTATTACATAAAGTATTTACTATTTTCTCAATTCCTAAATTTTGGTCTATTTTTCAATATTGTGTAGGTGCAAAATATGATCTACCTTATATGGACCCTTCTAGACACAGGCCTCCACTTTTTATATAAAGAAAAGTCTTGTATTTTTTCTGCTCTAGATGCAACCTCCTGTTTTGGCCTATAATAAATATTTAAACTCTGGACTATTTAGGTGCAGGCTTAGTGGTCACACACCCAAACCAAGTCATTATTAATTAAATGGACTGCATTGAAAATGTAGTAGCCTGTCAGATGGTCAGTTTGTTTCAGACATCATTGTGTTAGACACTTGTTACAGATTCTGCACTTTACTTCACCTTTCTCCTGTCCTTCACGCTTCAGATTTGAGTTGATCTAGTTCTGATGTAGTTTGTATCAGTTTTCCTTCCCCTCGAGCAGCGGCTACGCTCTTTATTTCTCCTTTGTGCTGTTCTCTTTGACATTTTCTCTACATCTTAACCATACCACCGTTAAAAGCATATTTTGTCTTCCTATATCTTATTTTTTTAGATCCTGTTTTGGATATTTCAGCCATTGCTCATTTATCTGTCTGGTTATAAGAGTATAATGTGACACACTGCAGATTTGAAATCTAACCGCTGACAGATTACATCATATTCAAATGCTGCTACAGTCTTCACCCAAGCTTAATTCATATTTTTCATTTTTATTTGAGACATTTTAAAATCTAAGTAGTCTGGCTGCTATGTTTTTTCCTCTCCTCTATCTGCCACACTGCTGACTAATGCATGTGTTTGAGCCACGACATAAAACTTGACTGTCAATTTTGTAGCCTACAATTCATTTTGATGAATTAAATGTCTTGTCTTTAGTCGGTGGCATGCTGTACAACTGTAAGGCATTGCTCTAATAGGACTCTATATTAAAAGAGTGTCAACGGCCAGTGTAGTTATTACATCAACTCCCACGCTCTCACACAGGACAATCAGAACTGTAGCCTATAAAAGCCCAGTCATAATACCTTTTGTTTTACTGCTTAATCCTACCCCACTTGCTAAATTCAGCATGTGCGACATGGTAATCCCTCCCTCTAGCACTCAAACTTCTATTGTAATTAATGGTCACACATCCCCAGTGACTCCCACTAGTGTAGACAATGGATCGCTAACAAGTGGAGAGAAAGCTTGCTCAACAATTGAGAGACTGATGTTAATGCATGATGTATCTTTCCTAAAAATACATTCACATTGTTAAGAAGTTCACCCTGTACCGTACTAAAGTAATATAGATTCATATGTTTTGGCCTTCCATGGATTTCTCTTTCCTTTGCTATTGATGCTATATTCGTTTTACTTACTAGTAGTAGTTTTTTCACCCAGTACTTTTCTACTCGAGTAATTATGTGAATGAGTACTTTTTACTTTTACATTATTTTGAAGTAACGGTACTCTATTGGCTGCTCTACCCACCTATGCTACTAAGTACTAACTATATCTCTCTTTTGCGATCCAAGGCTGTACGAAGGAAAAGAGCAAGTGGATTTTGAAGACTCACTGAAAAGACTTTTTGAATCTATCAACAACCTGATGAAAACTGACTACACCACCACTCTCCTCAACAGGGTAAAAGTCCACATTCATATGCCTCTCTGACTCCTTTTACAAATTACTGAAAAGCAATGGTCCATTTGGTGTTTTGAAGTCAAGAAGAATGATTGGAGTTACAGTACATAAAGAAATATATATTGTACTAAAGTTACTGTATTACCAGGTGGCTGCTCTGAAGTACCTACCAACAGTTCTCCATGATGTTGAGAAGGTTTTCGACGGTAAACTGCTCAGGTAAGCCTTAAAATACACAGCCTAGAAATATATTTTTGAAACAATCTACATAAAGACTTACATATATACATACCTTCCCTTCATCCAGACATTTACATCTACAATTGTATATTTATGAGCTCTTTCAGACACTTGTCCAGTACAATTACAGTCTTTTGAAGCATGGATGCATTTTTCTATCATGACCTCATTACTTTACTGAAAGAATAATTAAGATGTTTGACCCATCAGCTCCACTGTTCATTATCCGCTGACCCATCTGTGACCTGTGTCTGTGCTGTTTATGTGCAATGTTCACATCTGCCAGACCAGTATACCCCAAATGAATAGATGTCAACACAATGTCAAAAAGGTGTGACCTCAAACACCTGCTGGTATAAAGGAAGTAAGAGAGCGTCAGAGCAACTTTATTCATCTTTACGCTTTTACTCTTTATTACACACAGCTTTGCAAACACACTCCAAACCTGCACTTAAAAGCAAGGATCCTTTTGCATTCTCTATCAGAAGTGCCCACGGCAGCTTTCCCCAAAGCAAGTTGTGTGAATACCAATCGGGCTGCCTTTATACATCAAATATTTTGTTGTCCTTTTTCTATAGTCAGGTACAATTTGCAACTCAATGGTGGACGTATATAATGTAATCTACAATGTTTTAAAAAGGGCTATCAAAAATATGCAGATGTTAGGTTACAAAATGCAAAATGAGTGCTTGGATGAAATGTCTAAATCACGTTACCTATACTTACTCAGTAATGGTAGGCTGCTCACATCTTCTCATCTGTCGCTAATCCCAAACAGACTTGATGATGTTGAGATCAATTTTGTGGAGCTAAACCAGGTAAAGATAGTTACTGACTAGATGCCAAGACAACAGGCTTATGAGATATATTTCGATACATAAATAATAACCCTGAAGTTAATCATTTTGAAAGCGTTGTTGCTACATTCCTTGGGCAGTACTGTATGTTCCCTGTTTATTGTCCTTGCTCTAATTCAATCAAATGTTTACTAAATCTATTACATTATGCTAAATGTGTATGTGCCATGGATTGCAAGTGTGTGTTTGTGCTAATCAACCTCAAAAGTCATTCGAACATTGTACACTGGGGTCAAAGGTGGTGCATTTTGTACAATTATCGAAAGTGCCTCTGCATCCTGTGTGGCAGAGTTGGGAGAAAGTGTGAGACAGATAACAAATGAAGATCAAATGGTTGCCATGCTCTAAGCATTCAATCTTACTAAGTGGCTCCAGCAGCCTTTTTAATTATTCTAAAATGGTATTTGGTGTCTGTACCTGTACCTGTGTCTTCATTAGAGCTTGTTTGGGCCCTGTCTATTTTTTTATGGTCTCACAGTTGCTCCCAACTGCAAAAATCCATTTCATCTAAATATTTTTTTAATTTAGAATTGTGTCCAACAAATATGCAAAGACACAATGAACATTTTTCTCAGATCAGAACAGTTAGTCAAATCTATTTATCCACTGATATTTAAATGAAACAGTAAACATCGGTGGGCAAAGTGTGGTTTTGCCCCCCCATGGGCTCTCTTCAACTTCCTCTCTCTACCAAAGACATGCATGCATAATAATTTGTATCATTTTTAGCTCCCTAGTAAAAAAAAAGTTAGTGTGAATGGTTGTTTGTCTGTTTATGTCATTATGGGAAGTCTGTAACTAGCTGGCGTGAGTGTGTGAGCATTAAATATTTTTTACATACATTGCCATTGTTTTTCCTTACAGTCAGTTGTTGTATGACTTCTATTCCTGCATCCCTCCTGAGAAACTCCAGAAACAGAAAGTGGCATCAATGACTGAGATTGTGAGCAGCCAACTCTTCCAAAGACAGGGTTTGTTCTCTACCAAACAAGCACACAACTTTTTATTTTTTCATGCAGAGTGCTACATAGTGCTTCACTCCATTTGTTTACAGCCACATAGGCCATTAACCACACATCAACTAAGTGTGATTATACTAAAAGGTCCAGGATACTGTATTATTTTGACCCTTTCCATTGTGCTTTATGACCAGCAACGCTTTTTCTTGATACGGTAGATAAACACATGGCTATACTGCATCATATATTGTGCAATCCAGTAAAGCTGTATAAAGGGATCAGCGTACTGTCCTGATCTGTACCCTTTATGCAAGGCCATTCACATAAGCAGAGAACTGTGTAGAATTCTGCTGTGAAGACAATGCAATCCAGTTCAATGATGTTGTAAAGTGGTCCACTTGCACTGGTCTGCACAAGGTGAAATCGCTTACAGACTTTTTAATAGTTACTTGGGTCCGATCTTAAAATAAATTGTCCTCCAGTGGGGCACAGCAGGGGTGTGCATTGTCTGTGTGGTTTTATAGTGTCCTGAGATGCAACAGATATCCTGTCAATTTTAAGGGGTGTGATAGTTATTTCTACAAGTCAAATGTATAAAAATGGATATGGTCATTGTATTTACAGAAATGGAACACCCACAACTACCTCTCACTCTCACATTTCAATCAGCACAACAGCACAACACAATCACATACACTATTATTATAATCAGGGCAAGTGGTACTTGCCGATGCACTGTCCTGTTATAGACACTGCTATCAGAGCATAGATTAGCCAAACAATCCATTTATGTATATACTCATATTATTATTATATTATTTTGGCAATATTATGAAATCACGTCCGTCCGCAGATCAATTAAAACATTTACACACAGTTACATATCATAAAGGTGCAGGTGCAAGATAGATTTAGGTACTTCTATGATTAATATTAATTAAGTAATAATATTAAGTATATATATAAGCGCTTAAATTTTGTGTAACATTATATTCATTCATTCATTCACTCCACAGTCAGTGATGGTGGTAAGCTACTATGTAGCCACAGCTCACTGGCAATGTGGCATTGTACAAAACAAGAAGTCGGCCATTTTGAATTGAAATTGGGAGGTCAGGTATTTTTGACAGCCTCTAACTTGCACATACTTTGCCCAATTAGGCTCAAACCTGAAACACCGCACCCTGCCCCTGAACACATCTGACCAATGTGATGGCCTCTATAGTGCCCCCTATAGACTGAAAGAAAATTTTAGTTTGAAGGAAATTAACAGAATTTGCCAAAAACATTCTTCACAAACATCCAGTCTTATCAAAAAAGTCAAATAAACCCTTCCCATGTGTTTCATGGTTTTGGGGTGGGTCATCTTCAATGCTCTTTAACAATATTAAAAACCCTTAGAAATCTCACAATGTCTGATTAAGGTGGCCATTTGTTGTTTTGGCCGACGTTTGTTTTAAAATGAGTCAGTTCCCACAGTGATTGGTCATCTGTCAGATTTAAGACTTAATGGTGTGCCCCACCTAGAGCCTCTAGTTGCTGGGATAGGCCAGTCACCTAAAACATTGAGAATTAAAAGAAAATGAATGATTGAAGAAATTAGTTTGAGACTGCCCATGAATTAATCCTTCCTTCATCAGATAATGAAATTCTCTAAACGTGTGTGCATAGCATAGGAGGTTAACACATTAGTTATTCTCTGCCAGCTAAGGTGTTACCACTTTAGGATTGAGCCCTTTTGTATTGATTCTGACTCAAATTATTCATTCCCTTGTGGCCTGACTGACAGACTCACCCCACTGCCAACTTGTCAGATGCTCACAGTCATCCTATGTCACATCCAAGGGGGTTAGAAAGAGAAGAGATGAAAGAAACATGAGAGGCAGTTGTGATTGTGAAAAACAACACCATCCAAAGGCTAACATAATGTGTAATTTCTTTTTTGTTGTCTATGGCTTTTTTAGGATGAGGGCAGAAGGGAGTGAAGAAAAAACACAAAATAATGACCAGGTGGACAAGGGTTGAGGGATATCTGCAAAAATGGGGAACAACAGATGATGAAGCAATGTGAAAGAGGGCTGCTGAGTGTGTGGAAACAAGGGATTTGAAATATGAAAAGGCTACAGGTTGTAATGGTTCAGGGAGAAACAAAACAGCCCATATGAAGGAAGGATGAAAAAGTGAGAGTTGATGAGAAAAAAATAATGGTTTTGTTTTGCTATTAAACTGTCCAGGAATAATTCATATTTAAGACATGCTAGCATTATATCTATCTCCCAGCCTGAGCGTTGTCTGTGGCATATCCTCCTCTCCTCATTGCCAGTGCTTGAGATTGATTTCTTATTTATTCATTGCTTTATTTATACTGTCGGCCCCTGCTTTTCAAAATTAGTGCTGACACTGACACTCACAGAAATTGAGATGCATTGGGATGCTAATCAGAAAGTATGTTGAGGTTTGCTCAGGAGGTTGAAATATGTAGGAGGTTTAAATTATATAATTATATTGGCTAATTGTTCCCGGGGTCCTATCACTGAGCTGCAGTACATATTTAATAGCCCTATGTGAGCATGGCTAGGCTGTCCTGACAGTAGGGGACAATAGATACAGTGTATTGTGTGGGGTGAATGGACATCATTTACCTGACAGAGGGGTCATTATTTTCATTTTCAAGTCCAATGGACATATTGTGACTCAAAACAAACAGTAGTGCCCATTAAGGCAATACATATTGTTTATAGTTTCTGCTGTTATACATTTTTATTGTCCATCCATCTTCTTCCGCTTATCCGGGGCTGGGTCACGGAGGCAACAGTCTAAGCAGAGATTCCCAGACTTCCCTCTCCCCAGACACTCACTCCAGCTCTTCCGGGGGGGCTCCAAGGTGTTCCCAGGCCAGCCAAGAGATATAATCCCTCCAGTGTGTCCTAGGTCTTCCCCAGGGTCTCCTCCCAGACGCCTGAGCCACCTCAGCTGTCTCTTCTTGATGTGAAGGAGCAGCGGCTGAGCTCCTCCTGAGCGCCCGAGCTTCTCACCCTCTCTCTAAGGAAGCTCTCACATGTGGACTAGTTGGGAAAACTCCCATGATCCCTCAAGCACCCTGCGGAGGGTATAGAGATGGTCCAGAGTTCCGCGACTGAAATGGAAACTTCCTGAATCCGAGGTTCGACTCTCGGCTGAATTCTCCTCTCCAGTTCCCTGGAGTAGACCTTCCCAGGGAGGCTGAGAAGTGTGATCCCCTCTAGTTGGAACACACTCTCTGGGACCACCACCCCAGTCTGCCACTCCAGAGGTACTGTCCCCGACTCCCATGCAATGTTGGAAAGGTGTGTCAGCCAAGACAACCCCACAACATCCAGAGACTTGAGGTACTCAGGGTGAATCTGATCCACCCCCAGTGCCTTTTGAACCACCTCAGTGAATTCAGCTTGGGTGATGGACGAGCTCACCTCAGAGTCCTCAGCGGAAGACGTGAAGGTGAGAGTGAGGAGATCCTTGAAGTAGAAGTCGAATTCAACAGCTCCCCACCTTCACCTCAAACAGTGCTGGTAGAGCATTGTTCCCCTCCTGAGGCTTTTCCAGAATTGCTTCGAGGCTGACCGATAGTCCTCGCCCATGGCCTCACCGAACTCCTCCCAGTTCCAAGGTTTTGTCTCCTAGTCGGTACCTCTCAACCTCCCGCACAAGCTCAGGCTCCTTCCCCCCAGCAACGTGACATTCCATTTCCCTGTCCCCAAAGTTTTGGTCCAGGGTTTGGGTCATCGAGGCCCCCGGCCACAACTGCCACCCAAACCACATTACACCGGCCCCTCATGGCGTGCACTAACTCCAGACCTAGCTTCAGAGTGGGGCCCCACGCCAATTCGGGTGAAACTTGTCATCATGGGATGCTTGTGTGAACTACTCTTGGTCTGGCCAGTCACCTAGGACCTGTTTGCCTTGAGAGACCCTACTAGGGTCACACAAACCCCTCCAACACGATAAGGTAGCAGTTCCATTTTTATTGTGCATATTGTTCAAATATTTACACAAATATATACATTTGGCTATGTGCACAGCTTTCTGTAATGATTACAAACCCTGTATGTGTGATGACTGGACACATCCGTCTGTGAACTTTGTTTAAAGGCAATGGACTTTTTCTGTTTCATGAACAGTTCTCATTGATGCAGCAGATTGCTGAGATTAAGGAGCTTGGCAGGCCTTACTGTATACACATAAACATGTGCACACTCATCCCGTCATATGGACTAATCTGTTTCTCTGACAAAATTAAATTTACAGGCCATGTTATGGCTCAATTTAGGCAAATTATGCTGCGCCCAGAAAACTGTGACAGATTGAGAGCAGCAGCTCAGATAAAGGAAAAGAGATCAGGGAGAGCAAAGAGCAGGCTTACAGAGGGATGAGTCTGTCATTTTGTTTGCCTTCTAATTTTCCAAAGCCGGTCAAATCCCTGGATTCACTAAACGGAGTGTCTGGTCTGTAAAGAAGGCAGATTAAACAAGGAACTTAGAGAAAATAAATAAGTCTTCTTTAATTGCTAGAAATTCCTTTTGTTTTGATGAAGCAGTTTTGACATTGTCCACTGCTTTGATTACTTCACAGATGCATGTTACTTTTGATGAATATGGGCTCCACTGTAGGATTTAATCAGTGCTGAGTGATCTCACTGTCTCCACCAATCAGCTTTAGCCACAGGTCACTTTAGGCTCTAACTGTAATCATAATGACTGTGGACTCTTACATCTGGCTTCACACATTATTGTTAAAAGCTATATGTTTAGTTTATATGCTAAATGCTTACTGAGAGGAAGTTTTTTCATCTTGAGGCTTGATTCTGAGTGTGTAGCCGATAAGACCCTTGTTTGTCACATCAGAGGTTAAAGATGTATGTGTCTTTGTGATAGCTGTTAAATCTTGTGTTTAGCACTTTGTCTCATTTCAACAATGTGCATAATCCAAAAATGTTTAGTTATTAACTCTAAAAAGGATTTTGGGAGATTTTGTGGGTAAAAAGCTGCCCCATGGAACAAATTGCGATTATGTGAAAACCCACAACAATCTTTTCTTATATCCAGCACTCGCTTTACTGCAGTTTGCAACGCGGCCTTTATATTACCTTAAGTAATTAGACTGAGAGATACGTTGCATGCTGCAGCAATATTGTATTTCATTTCATGACAGCTCACAAAATGTTAACAACTAGGCTTTGTGTTTCATTGTGTTGCTGGCAATAATCCCCTGGACCTCAGTAGAATAGCTTTCTTTAGCTTCTCAACTGTCTGGATTTTTAAAAACTTAATTAAGTAATCTACTGCGAAACAACTTTATATCTACCGTGTGCAGTCATTTTAGATCATTTACCGTTAGTCAGCATAGCCACCAACATAAACGGCTACTTGACACTGCAAGGCATCCGCTATTTAGGATCTGTCAGGAGTATCTGTCCTGGTAAATACTTTAGATGTTGTATTCAATCCAGTTTAATGGAGCATTGTGTGATATGTGAGGTTTTTGGCTGTCACAAGAAGGGCATTACATTTAAAACATGTTTGGGGTTCGACAAACTGTGAAAAGAATAAGGTCTAAATAAAGGATGAGAGAAGGCACCTACAGTGACGCAAAGTGATGAAAAATCTGATTGAAGTCCATGCTGGGCGACAGTTGGCATGTCCCCAACACTCTTCTGCAGATTCAGTTGTTGTTTTGCCTCCAAACCTCCTCATTATCATTGTTTCTATCAATCCATCTTCCTGAAAGCAAGAACTGACAAATAAATGGAGAAAACGGAAGATTGAAGGAGTAAAAAACATTTCTGATTTAGATGTCCCCCAGAAAAACAGAGCGCATCTTATTATCATGGGCTATAGTTTATTATGGTTGGCTGTCAAAGGGGAAAAATAGAGCTGAGGAATGATGAGTTGTCTGCTGAGCCATCAGAGTTATAATTTGAGGTGACGTGCCAGACTGCTAAACCAAACACATACGTACATTTGTGGATCTTTGAAATAACAATAACACATCAGATAACATAAAGGAACCAAGACAGACATAAAGGGCACACCACACAAAACGTTTCAATTAATACGCTGGCCACTTTATCAGGTAGACCATGTGATCTGTCCCTGATGTGGTCTTCTGCTGCTAAAGCCCATCAGCTTCAAGGTTTGAGGTTTTGGTCTAATGCAAACCTTGGCTGTAACTAGGGTTATATGAGTTAAATAAAGTGGAATGTGAGCGTCTAATTTGCCAAAAATAAAGATGACTAGGTGAACATCTCGATCATTGCCCCAGCTCTTCAAATTGTTTACCTGCTTCTGTCCACTCAACACTGTCGAAGTAATTTACTGCGCCATCAGAGCATGTATTGAAACAGTGTTGATACATATGTGGCACACAGCTGTAAAGGTTTGTTTGTTTAGTTAAACTGCAACTTCACATACGTAACATCTTAATTTTGATTGATGATTGTCCAATGGTTTTGTTTGAGGATGGTCCAGTCAGTGTCTTGCATGCCTTATGTTTTCACACTAATTTCTACTACTCTTCCTCAATCGTCTTCCTCATGGATGGTCGGCTTTCTCCAGCTCTGTTTCTGAGACAAGCCCAGCTTCTAAACAGGACTTACAAAGTGGTTTTAGGTTATAGGATTAAATCTGTGACTGATGTTAGTCTGCCAATCCCAGCAGGATACGTTGGATTTGAAGCAAGCTCAAAAGTTTTGTTGAAAATCTCCAGACAACTTATAAAAGAACAAACCTTTTGTGCTGGATCAGGTTTGCATTTGTAAATACAGAGTTCTAGTCACTGTTACATTGACCAGTGTTGAGTGTGGTCTAAACAAATATATGATAATAGCTAAAAAAGGATTGTCGAACCGTTGTTAGCCAGTGAGAAATAGACAGCATCTCTGTGTTCTCAGAAAATAACAGACAAATTAAATGAGCATTTATGTAAAACAGAAACACACTTAGGGTGAAAGCAGGAACGATAAGTGAAACAGCTCCCTAAGACACTTTTAGTTTAAATCAGATGCAACATGTATTAAGAAATGTTGTTTTTAGCAAATGCATAAATTTGCTTAGTACTTATTTACAAATCCTCCTTCTACAAACAATATACATGGCTGTTTTGTTTAAACATGGCAATAGTATTCTGTGCCGTCTTCAGCAGTGAATATTAAACTGGGGTCTTTAAAATATTCTTTATTTAAGCAGAGGCAGCACATATTAACATTTCTTGTGTAATTTGAAGATATACCTGCTGTTCCACATCAGTGTCTGAAGACATCCGCTGGGGGCCTGGCGAGTACTACAGAAACTGACTGAAGTTCATTATTTTTGATGCTTACATTCAGACATTTAAGAGGTGATTTAAAGAGAAACCTGCTACAATCAAAGCAGACAACACCCAGGTGCATTTAGTGAAGTAGAAATGCTGGCTGTACAAGCGTTGTTACTATTCTTGTGATAAAACACAGAGACTTTTCTTTAAAACTGTGGGAAGTGGCTTGCTTAAAGATGCTTTCCAGTATTTTGCAACTGTAAGGTAAGGTTAAGACTACACTTTATTGTCCTTGTTAAATTTGTTCTCTCCATTTGACCCATCCTTCAATGCCACTGGGGCAACCTGCCAGGAGCAGTGCGACTGCAGTACAGCGCCGGGGGACCAATCTCCAGATCTTGAGCCAGGGTCTTGCTCAAGATATACCTAGCTGGAGGGTTAGCCAATTGTGCCTGTTTGAGGTTAATCGGAGAACCCGTAGTACAAGACACAATTTTTAGTTACTCAGTTATTTTACTACCACCTTTATTGCACCTTTATTAATCCACAAATCATAATAATAATTCATTTTGATAATATTCATACATTTGAAAGAACACCAAATAGAGATGTTTTTACCACTATTGGAGGTATATTCTCTATTTCTGTATTACAACATGTTTTGCCTCTGCTAAAAGTCATTTTAGAAATCCTCTATTTTTATTGTGAAGGTCTAACAGACTGAGAACACCTCTTGACTGGTGGATTAGTTGGGTCTTTGTAAGTTTGTTTGATGGAATGACTATTGAGGCGAGGGTCCACTCAGCAGGCGTTTAGTCTTAGCTTCGTTAATAATGACACTAATGAACGTCAACTGAAATGAGCTTTTAATTGCCCCTGTCCTACCTGTGGCTACACAGACAGGGATGGGTGGAGACGCAGGGGGCAAAAGATGGGAACAGAAGGAGCAAATAGGGAGACGGATATTCAGCTGGAGTTCAACTTGAAAACCAAATCTATTAATACACTTCACTCACTGGCGACTGGCTGGACACAATATTACTTACACATAATCAACAAATTGTTAACACAAATGTTATTTAACCAATCACATGGCTGCAAATCAGGGTGTTTAATCATGTAGGCATGTTCGAAACAACCCTGCTGAAGGTCACAGTATCAGAATGGGAAAAAATGTGATTTAAATGACGTGTCATGGTTGTTGGGGCCAGACAGACTGCTGTTTCAGACAACATTGATTTGTAGGAATTCCTTTCTAAGTTTCTAAGTGAAAAAAATATTCAGTGAGCAACAGTTCTGTGTTTTATAATGTTGATGCCAAAGGAAGTGGCTCAAAATGTTAGAAAGGCTATAATAACACAGATAACCAGTGCATTAAAACATCAAACCTTGAGGCTGATGGACAGAAATGGCAATACTATAGAAGTATGCGGCTGCTTAATAAAGGGGTCAGTGAGTTGATGTCTATAAACTCCTTGCTCTCCATTTGCTACTCTTCAATTTTTGAGTCATTAGCCAAAGGCTGTTTTTAAAATAATCTCAAATTTGAACATAAAATCAAAGCAACTTTACATAATATTAGGTTGTGTGAGTATGCTCTTGTTGTAGACCTTAGTTTATTCCACATATAATAACAGTTTTTCCACATTGCAAATGTGTTTTCTGTATGCAGTTGAAAAATCATTAGCTAATGACAGAAATGTGTAACAACTGTATGCTGGCTTCAGCGCAATTATTTAATCACAGTAATTACTCTTACCCAGAAATGTAGTTGTACGTCTGACATATTAAATAACAGCTATAGTTATGATTAATTAGCATATAGGAAAGAAGAAACATTAGGTTGGAAAGTGATTGATGTGTTGACTTCCTGGCTGACAAAACTGTAGAGATGGCTGATTGATACGACTCCATTGTCGGGTTAGGCTTGAATTTCTTCTTCAGGGGCTATGGCATCATTATTCATTGCACTGTGGGTGCAGCTGTCTCTACAGGTGCACTACCAAATGATTAAAGGCATCTGGGAGTCTGCATTTGCAATATTTTTGATCTCCTTTTGAGTCATATTCTAGGAAAATGTTTGCTATGCATTTTGATCTTTAAGTCATGAGAAGTTGTAATCATCAATT
Organism: Philypnodon macrostomus; assembly: GCA_036025475.1. Classification (NCBI taxonomy): domain Eukaryota; kingdom Metazoa; phylum Chordata; class Actinopteri; order Gobiiformes; family Eleotridae; genus Philypnodon; species Philypnodon macrostomus. Next base: position 22,477 of record JAVQKC010091740.1, read on the forward strand.
TAGTAAAATAGTAAAGCTCAAAGTATCTTGATTTGTTCATTATGACTTTTTCCTTCTCAGATTGTCGGGATGTTTTATTACCCATGATGCTCAGGGAGCTGAGTGTGGCTTTAGCCAGTATGGCTGACGGACCTCACGACGAGAGGAGGAATAGCCTGGAGCTGCTCAACAACATCCTCGAAGTCCTCAGCAGAGACAATGTGGTAGGTCATGAGTCTGTAAATGGACAGCTAAAAACAGCCTTAAAGAGACTAAAACTACATTAACTTTTCATTGTATTTGTCTTACTACTAGGGTTTAAAATATTGAATCAAAACATGCTCAAAGAGGCACTAATAACCACTGGCAAATGATATACTGTAGTTATTTTGAATATGAGTGAATAAAATGAGGCTAGACAAAAAATTCATTGTTGGTAGCACTGAAAATCTGAGGCTAAAGACATTGATTTAATTTACACTAATACTTGCAATTTGTCACTTTAAGAATATGCTGAGTGTTAACACATTTTCACTTGCGGATTGGACAGAAAACATTGGTTAGACTGAACGTGTGTAGGTTTTGTGAAATAAACAAGTTCCCCATCACCAGGGCATGATGCTTTAGGCTCCTCAAAAATGTACCGCTTTTGTTTGCACCAATTATATTTCTCCATCCCTCTACACTTTTTCCTGGTGTGTGATGAAGTTGTCAAAACACACATTGTTCTAAAGTCAGCAGAGAAATGCACAAAGAGAAGTCAGAGAAATGGTGGAGGAGTTTGTGCAGAATTCATAAGTAACCTGCTAACGGTTTGTGATAAAAGGGAGATAACAGAAATACAGAGCGAGTCATGCCTGGATTCACCTTTTCTTGTTCCTCTTTCTTCACACATTTTTATTTTTTAGTGCTGCTGTAGCAAAGATAAACCATCCACCTTGTGCTGGAGGTATAATGAGTGTGTAAATGTTATTTGACTTCAACATTTGAGTCCCCATTATATTATTTACATTGAAGAAACACTCAATGTCACATGTGTTTTGTTGTATGTGAAACGGATGTGTCTCGTCTTCCTGAAACAGGATAAATGTTCTGCTTTAGATTGCAGCAGTTTCCCATCACAGAATAATCTGAATATTGTTTCTTGTAATTATTATAATTAATGTAAACATTATCATTCCAAAATGTATAAACACCTATTTACATCAATGCCTTTTCAAGGACTAGATGCAGTCATGCCCGTCTTCCTACTTATGATAATTGTTCCATTTCCATATTCATATTTTCAGTTTTTCCAGCTTATACAAACCAAACAAGTGTGACTAATTTGAAACTGATCATTTTAACGATGTACATGTACCCAGCTGTACCTAGCAGCATTACTGCAGAGGTGTGTCTCTGAAGCAGATGCTTCACCAGTGACTAATGACCCTTACTAATTCAGAGCCGGCCTTCATTGACCAGCTTGTGTATGTGTCAGTGTTCAGACATTGTGAATTTCTGGTTAAAGAAGGAAATGTGTGGTTTAAATCGCACAACAACAAACCTGTAGAGGAGGTTTTCTGGCAACAGGAACAAAACTGTGCATCAGTGAACACTGTTCTGAAAAGTACAGACTTGGCATGTGTGTTTTTAAGTCTGTCTGTCTATCTGAAAAAATGCCTTCAGTTTTTACAATAATTTGAAAACAAAATGTTTTTGTTCTTTGTAGGGCGAAACATTCCAGCATGTCCAAGACATAGTAGTGTCCTTGCTGACCATCATCAACCGGACAGTTATCACCATGGGTCGAGAGCATGCTCTCATAGTAAGTACAGACTATACTGAGTTTGTAGCTACATTTCCTCTTTGTCTTTAATCATTTGTACATCTTTGTAAGTGCAAAACTCTTTCCACCTGTGCTTTGTTTACCCTAGTCTCTTTTATCCTCTTCTCAGTAGTAAATGTGTGAATGTATTGCATCTCTATATCCTCACATTCAGCCCCGTATTAGAGAGGTTAAGGGAGGTCAAAGACACCGGGATTAGTGTGTCCTTTTACACCAAACAACCCTGCTGTTTAGACAGAAATAATCAGATAAAAAAGCCAGGTGTTTTTATATATTGTACATACAATATTGAGACTCCGTATCTACCTTAACTTACCAGAAAATGGTGCAACATCTTCAAACTTCCTTTCTTACACTGGCTCTAATCTTTTTAGATGTGGGTAAGGGGCCAGAAACATGCTTCAAAAAGTATAAAAAGGTCACAAAGCTCTTTCCACCTTTATTGTTTGCACCAGAGATCAGTCAGAAACAGAAACCACTTACACACCAATACTTTCTAGATATGTTGTGCAGTGTCATGAAGTGTTTTCAGTTATATCTGTGAGCTCTTCTATTAAATATATGAACTTGATGGCGTCACATTCAGATTTATGACTCCCATATCTGTATAGAGCATGTATTTATTTCTGGTATACATTTCCAGTAATATATTTTCAGTCACTATGAACACATACTTATCTAACAGACCGTGAGTCTCTGGTCAGATGTCGATCAAAATATGTCTTACTGTATTGTAGCACAGTCTTAGCCCTCTCAAACCAAAACACATTCAAAAAAGCAATGCTTCTTTACTCATTTGGTCAAAAGCACATTTCCTATTCCACTGTCTGTTTTAATACATTCATTCATTCATTTAAGCCATCCACTACAGCATTTTTAAGTAAACATCCCCAAATTTATAAGTAATTTATCTTGTATAATCTCTGCCAAAATAGTGGTAGAAAGATTCATTCCTGGCTGTAGGCGAGAATTTCTCTTGACATAAATCCACTGACAAGTGTGTCCGTCTGGTCTAGACATTCACTCAGCCAAGTGACAAACATTACGGCGTCCAAAATGTCACTGATTCATCAAAAAATGTCAACGCTTGTTACTATAACCAGTGGCAAAACTTCTATTCCAATCTTAATCACAAATTACAGTTGCTACTGTCAAACTCTGACTTTTGTGGTCGTCTTCTGTCCGTGTCCATCTTTATTTGTGTTTTTGAAGCCAGCGGTCTCAGACATTCTGGACTTGAAGCTGTAATAATTGTATTGAGCTGAAAGCAGAAATAATCCTTCCAATATTTAGAGCCACCAGAAACACTTTTTCCGCAGTTTTTTCACCCGGGCCTTGGTACTTGGGCGACTAGATGAGGATGAGGCTGGCATTGTTTTGGTCAAAGTTGCAGTTGCAGGCACGTCATAGTCCCCTTCTAGAGCTTCCATTACACCTAGGAAACGCCCCTCCTGCTGCCGGAAGTCATGTTCCACACTGCAAGAAGAAAATCAGCTGTTAAAGAAATGGAAAATCAGGCCAAAAGCTTTAGAGCTTTTAGGGCTGTCTAATGTGTTTAGGGTGAGACACTTCTCTAGTTGATTATTGGCAAGTTTTGTGTAAAACACACTAATTTGCATAAACAGAATTTTGTATGGTGATGCGTTTTGCTCAGTTGGTTGAGCTCAGTTGGTTGAGCTCTTGCACATATGCAGAGCTTATACACCTTGCCCCTGCATCATTTGTTTGCCAAATGTCACTCCCTAATCCCCAAAAATCCAAATAAGCCCTTAATTTTTTTTTAAATAAATAATACTGGATGGAGCCAGTTTTAAAATTCTAGGTACATTTTTGTTATTAGATTTTCTGTAACAGAGGGAAATATGAGTGCCTTATTTTGTGCCAATAAATTACATACATTTCTACCTTGTTTTTTGGGGGGATCAAAATGTGGATCCTATTTGAAAATAAAATAAAACCAGGCTATTGATGTCCCCTTAAAAGCCTCAAAATATAGATATTAATAATAAGATATTAATAATATGTATAGATTTCTTTATGTCTCTCTTAAACCATCATCACAGTGTGAAGAAAACTCATTGTGATAAACCAACCTTTCTTTTGGTGTTGTCAGGTAGAAATGTATAGACAGAAGTTAGTCAAATAAACACCTTAATCCACATTTGTTTACATTTTTTATTTTATGTTAACTGGTCTTTGTGTGTGTTGACCCCCATCCTCCCTTTTTGCATAAGTACAGAGGGTTGCGCACCAGGTATAATAGAGGTATTAAGGACGAACCCAAAATGCTGACATCCTAAAGAAAACTTTAGCATAAAACAATTTCAAACTGAGATTATGTTCCTATCTTATACAAATGCACCATCAGCATGCTTGCATACCCACACACAAAGACACACAAACACACACACACAAACACACACACCCACACACACACAAACAGACGCACACACCAACACACACACAAACACACACACACACACCAACACACGCACACACACACACACACACACACACACACTCACACACCAACACACACGCACAACCGCACAAACACACGCACACACACAATCATATAGTATGATAATATAAGCCTTTTCACTTTGCACTTATTTCACGTCCATATTCTGTGGGCTCTTCATGCACCAGTAGATCACAGGCTGCTGGGATGAGAGAAGTGGAAGGTAGAGGAGAGCATTTGCAAAGTGGTGGAGCTAAAGACGCGAGCCTCAAGAGCTCTTCTGATGTGTTCAAAGCGGCCCCTCCTGGCTTTTTCTTTTTCTATGCTTCTTCCTCTATCATCTTCCTTACACTATGTCCTTTTTTAACATGTCTCTGAAGTGTCCACTGCTGCAGGTCATATTGTAGTAGTATAGGCTTTGTGGTCTGCTTTTCTTTGCTGTGTTTTTTTGAGAGAAAGGGAAGTGAATTATTTGGTCTATATTTTGGTATATGTGAGAAATAAACAGCTCCGCACATCATTGGATTTCCTACATCCAGTGATGTTTATACACTTTATGGTCTTTTCATTAGAAACATCTGCTGCTAAAGCCCATTTGCTTCAGGACTGGAAGGGTTTTGAGTATTCAGAGATGAACTTCACAGTTACCTTTCTATTATCTTTCTGATTTCTGGCACCAACAAGAATATTTTCACCACAAAACACAATCTCTGGATATTTTCTTCCTTCTGATACCTAGGTTTGCTTGGACATATCCTTGTTTCTAAATGCTTGTTGCTCCCATGTGATTAGTTGGATAACTACAATAACAAGTAGATCAATAGTGTGTGTCACAAAGTGGCCATGTGTTTATGTTCCCTCTATGAGTGAGAGCAAAGGTGAATGAAGAAAGTAGCAGGTCGGTGGAAATAGTAGAAGGAGGAAACAAATAACACTACCTTAATGCCACAAGAGACCTGGAAAGAACTCGTCTATAAAGAGCAAAGCATTTGGGGAACTAAGGAAATGAGAGAATAGAGAAATAATAGCTACGGTGGGTATGGAGGAACAAGAAAGCTGTCATGAATAAATGATAATGCTGTGTACCTCGGATGCCTCGTACAAGAACAAATGTTGTTCAGGCACTTGTAATAAATATATATTTACGTGTTTGAGGTCAAGTAGTGCACCTGTTCTTCAGGCACTTTGGAGTTCTTGTGGAGTTTAAAAGTCTTATTTCTTGTCTTACTCACTCTGCCGAATGTTGGAAGAATACTGGAGGTATTTTTCAGTGTGGTGGTTTCCTTTTAATATCTGTGGGTATCTTTGAAAGCCATTCAATCTGTAGAAGTATTATTCTCTCATTTCTGCTGCGTGTGTGGGAGCTCTGAGGATTTTTTTTATTTTTGTATTTAACATTTAATTATCCAGTAAACTGTTTGAGAACTTCTCATTTACAAACAAGACTGACAGGTCATGTGAGAGGTTCTTCTCTCACTCGTCTCTCAACGTTCAGATTAGTTAGTGAAAAAAAACAACTGCAGGCTGCCAGCCCACATCACAACATTCTTTAGCACTAATAACCTGAGCAGATTGTACTTCACTTCAGTGTTGTACTTCACCCCTGTATGTGTTGCTGTGTCTGCTTATCATTATGTCAGAGACTTATGAGGCATTTGCACTTGGAACCGTGATTTTGTATTTATTTTTAGAAAATTCTTTGGACATTGGACAAAGAACAGTCGCCAATACTTGATAACATTGTTGCATGGCAGGAAATATATGTATCTTCTGTGGGGAAAAGCATGTATATGCATAACTATTGCTCAAGCTCATTTGCATATTTATGACTTGTAATGACATTTTTTTGCTGAATGTATCTGCCTGTGTGTACACGGATGCATGAATGTGAAGAAAATAGAGTGGAAGAAAGCTTGTAGTATTAGACAAGAGAATTGCTTTAGATGTAGCTGTATACTTTCATTTTTACCCAGTGCTTAAGGTATATTAAAACCATCTTCAACTGCACACTGAGATGTTTGTCTCTACATTTAAAGCAGACCCCTTTGGGGTGCTTATATACAGAAGTGAGAACCCCATTGTGAGAGAATATGGCATGGGGAGATGGGATAGATGATTTTCACATGGATCCATAAAAACATAACTGACATCATCATAGCCTATGATGGTGTCACACTGACTATGTTCAGAGCAGTAACTGTTTTAGTGTTTCTACAGACACATCATTTTTTTTTTTTTTTTATAAATATATATTTTCCTTTATTTGTTACTGCAGCTTGCAATTTAAGCACTTTGATGGGAGCTCTGCTTATTATTGTGAGATGCACTGATAAGAAGCAAAGATCATTTTCCAAATAAAATCATGGTAAAAATAAGTAAAGAACATGATGGGGGGATTAAACCAAAGTATGTAAAATTTGATTCTGAAGATGCTGCTCAGATCTATGACTGCAATTACTTATTTAGGTCACACACACACACACACACACACACACACACTCACACACACTGGGGATGGCTGAAAAGGGAAACAGATCATTTAGGTGCTGCTGTCGCTGCTTCTGTGTTGTTTTATGTGTAAATAGTTTCTTGGACAGACCATGCAATGCAATATTGATGAGGGGATCCTTCTAATTTAACATCCTTTTAAGTCTGTAATATAGCTATGTGTAAAATGACATGGCAGCAGGATTCAGTCCTCAGAAGATTAAACAAATAAAAAATAAAATTAAAATACTCAACTAATTAATTGCTGTCATAAGTATTATGTTAGTAGTTATTTTGATGGGTTACCTGTAGATGATGCAGGCTGTCTTTTGGCAGGTGTGACAGTTGTTTATGTCCTGACCAGTTCTGTATGAGCTGCGACTGTAGAAACAACATACAGTATGTCAAGAATCAATAAATGCATCAATACGAGTCAAATTCAGTGTTTTGTGCATTTAACAGAGCTATAATGTTCTAGTAGCTGAAAAGGCAAACATGAGTCATCATCACTAAACTCAATCAAAAAAGGAGTACGCTGACTCTTCACTAAAGCATCAACATTATCAATGTCCCTAAAGATAAAGGGCAGCTCAGAAGTGTTGGGAAATAGAGCTGGATCAAAACAAAGTCTGACAAGTTCATTCTGACTGCCATGTAATTAAACGCTTCATTTTGCCCACATATTTTGGCTGGCCCTCTTCTGAACTGTGCAGATGAGTGAGTGGCTGATAAAAACGGACATTTTAATTACACAGAAAGCATGTAACTGCCATCACTTCCTCCTGTTATGTTTGTCTTTATCAACAAGAACTCAGAAGACAACTTTTACTCTATAGCTATGCTGTTTTCATTCAATTCAAATCCTCATTAATAATAAAGCCAACACAGTAACAACATTCTACATTTACAAAAACACATTAATTATATTTATTCAAGCTAATTTGAAAAGGTATATCATAAAATAGGAAAATATCCAGCTACAGTGAAAAAGATCAAACATTGGTGAGGACTATGTTTGAATAAGCTGGTTATTAGAAAAAGCTGTGAAATGGAGAGTGCAGGGAATATGGGAAATGGTGAATGGTGGGAACAGTTTTCAACAAACTATAAAGGGCTAACTATTGACAGCAAATGTCAAAGGTGAAACACAAATGAATCCTCTATTGGGGCAATAAAGCAAAATGCTGTGAAACAGTTGGCACCTCATGGACTTACTGTCAAGACCAAGTGAGCAGAGTATAGATGTTCTGTTGAATCCATTTGTTGACATTTGTACTGTATGTGTGGAGGTGGAGAAATAAACTTATATAAGGAAAAAGAGTTTTAATTAACTAAAGATGGAGCGTGGAGGTGATGAGATCATGAATAGCTGAAAGCAGTAGGCTCAAAGAGAGCGAAAGTGAGCTGACACACAGAGTATAAAAGATGAGGGCAAGGGCCAAGGCATTACAGGGAAACAATGCAACTTTGATGCTTCCTTATGCTTCTCGTTTTGAGATCTCTTGTCTTTTTGTAAAAGCCTAAAAAAAGCATATTGTAAAACACGTGACTTGACCCAAGACCTTCATGGACAGAAACAACAAGCTTCATTCACCTTGCAACCGCTCATTTAGCCATTTCATTAACTCAAAAGCTATTTAATCATGATTTTAAAAATGTTGCTTTGTTCCCGTTTTCATAACAATCTCACACCTCGACATCTCCAAGGGTTGCTTTTTATGGAGGTCTTGCTTTTTTAAGAATCAAATAAAAGTCAAAAGCGATGCAGCCTTGACTACAAGCAGAAGGCAGGTGTGGTGCCTCCCTACAGGATTAGATCACACACAGTCAGATGTACAGGCTACAGAAATCCTCCAAAGCTCTGACATTTAAAATCTATTACACACACTTGAAGACCTGTCTGTATGGCTTGCTAAGAAAACTCAAATATACTTCTCAATCCACTACTCTCCCTGGACAGCCCATCTCTCCTTATCGCTCGGCTCACTCTGTCACACTTATTTGCTCTACGTCCTCTATGTTTTTTCTCTAAAATCTCACACACCTCACAAAAACATTATATTTTAGTTCACTAGATTTAGGACTGAGTGATATGACAAACATGTTATATCATGAGATTTGCCCTGATGACAATTATTAAAAATTATTTGTAAAATTCACTCTTATATAACTAAATAGTTTATACAGTGGTAAATACTGTAGTAAATTAAACTACACAGAGCTACTGAATTAGTGACTGGCAATGCCAAATATAGACATACAAGCACACTGTTTCCTTCTGTGTTTGAGCATAAATCTCACCAAGAATTCAATTCATAGTATGATGATACAATACGATACTATTGTCATATCACACACTCCTAAAATAAAAAGAATATTCACACCATTTCTTACCCTTCGCTTAGTGCCTTGCTCTTCTCCAGGTCTTGAATGACATTGAGAAGCACCTTGATCTTCTCCTGATTGGACAGTAGGTTTTCCTCCACATTAAGCAGCTGTCCCTCTAGTCCGTGCGGTGCATGTTCTACGTGTCCACCAAACAGTCCTGCTGGAGCCCCATTACATTGTGCTTTCATGTGGGTCGTACAAGGCAGAACATGGTCCTCCAATAATTTGCTTTTCTTTTTTGTATAATCCTTCTTGATTTCTGAATTGGTTTCTTGTTTTGGGTCATTTTTAGTTTGCAGGACAGGCGTGGCTGGTTTGGAGCTGGGAAGAGGAGGGCTGCTGGAGTCAGTGATGTTGGATAAGGCCTGAGGATTGAGATTATGAGTTGAATCATGTTGGTGTGCTTCTATGTGATCTATTTTCAATAAGTCTTCCTTCTTTTTGTGGGTTTGGGTCTTTGTTACTTCTGCGGGTGTAGTCTGGTCTGTGGTGGTATTGTGTGTTTCAGTAGTTTGTGTAGCTGAGTCCTTGTACTGTGCAAAGTCTGCAGACAGTGGCCTTGGCTGTTGGTTAGCCTCTCTTGTTTTGCTCAGTGAGTGTTTTGATTGTGACCTCTGTGTTTTTGGTATAGTATGAGACAGCTGTGGTATTTGGCTTGGCTTGGATGACTTTGTCACATGTGTGATTTTGGCGCTGGTTTGGGCATCCACAGTGAACGAGTCTTTTAGAGGCTGGGGGGCACGCATGGACTGTTTTCGAGCAGGATTAGGTAAAGTCTGGCTCGCAGTTATTTGAGCGACAGGCCTTCTGCGACATGCCCCAGTACACTGTGTAATCTGCGATCTTCTCCGCCCACACGTCCCACACAGGCGGGACGGGGAGGATGCCGTGACCCGACAGGGCCGAGGTGGTGTAGCGTGTACCGTGGTACAAGCGCTGCCTGTTTTGACCACAGAGCGATGGCCTTCACCCCGGAGAGACTGGACTCTTCTCCTCTCACAGCTTGGCTCTTTGTTCTCTGTGGCCTCACTGCACACCCCTCCCACAGCGTCAGAGGTAACCACGCTGCCGTTAGCATACCGAGCAGTCTTTTTACCTCTTGTGTCCTTGGGATTAGTTTGTATAGTTTTGATCTGGCAGTAGATGCCACTGCCGGACCCCTGTGACCCCATGTCGTCTTGGGTCAAGCTGTTGATCTCATTTTGAGACGTTTCTTTGGACACTGGCAGAGTGTTGTTGTCACTGTTGGTGGCACCTCCTGTCTCCACTTTTGTTTTGTCTGTTGCTATGGCGAGTGACCGGTGTGAGTTGGAGGGTTGTCTGCTGGGTCGTTTGATTGAGCGGAGAAGCCTGAGTCCAGGAGATGTCTGTACCCCAACACTGCACAGTGGACCCCATCGCCCCCCCGCCAGAGGAACACCCAGAGCAGGCACTGGATTAGTAGGGTCTGTAACCCTCCTGCCCATACTTCCATACAGACAGACTGCTTAGCCCCCTGAGGAGCTGAAGGGGAGGCCTGCATGTGATGCCATTAGCCCAGACTGTCAGCGCTATATGCTGAGAACTGGCCACAAAACTTTGTTAACAGTTGCTTTCGGTTCAGTATCCGGTAACGGAATAAACTTTAAATGTCCACTCATTCGTGACTTCTGTCTCACTGGGTAAGGTATTGATCACTGTTGTTTGGTGTAAAAAAGTGTCCTTGTTTTTCAGTGATGGTCCATACATGATAAGATCTGCGTAGATTTTAGGTTTGCTCTGAAAAAGTAGGAAAATAGGCAGTTAATTAGAGGTATGACATGGAAGAGAGTGATGGCAATTCAGTGTTCATCACAGATATAAGGCACTTAAGCTCTGTATTACAGCTCAACCTTGACTGAATGCACACACTGACCGGATCAATAGAACTCTTTCAACCTCTTATTAGATCAGCAGGTGGGTGGGAGTTAGAGAGGCCATACCTTCAATTCTGTCAAGCCTTACTCTGACAGTGTCATTGGTAGTGGTTTCTTAAAAAACACATGCACATATACTTAGTAAATGTTTATATCCTTAGGCCTCATGCACTTCCCTCACACACTTAACTAAAGATTTGTTCAGTGATTTAGCAAAGTACAACGTTTTCCATGGTATCTAAATTTAGTTAGACCCTGGTGTAACATGCCTCATTGAGTTTGTTCAGCTGCAAAATCTTCAGTAATCAAGGGAAAACATAAAAAGATCATTATTTCTATTTTTTAACTTTTATCTCTAAATCCTAAGGACCTGTTACCATTGAAAAATCACTCTGTTGTGCACGGCAATGTAGACTCACAGTGACCATGTATTCATATGTGATAAACCCATCAAATGACAATATGTTTCATTCATGCATTTCTTTTCATTTTCTGCATCAACACACTTTGCACCATGCAGTCCTGTCACATCTCCTTATGGTTAATACAAGCTTTTCTGTTTTATTGCTGGCAGGGAGTGATGGTACAGCAGGTGGCATAAAAAACATTGTTTTGTGTGTCTCTGATCTTGAGGTGCACTCAGAAAGTGAATGAGCTTGTTTGATACCAGCTGGTGCAGAATCTTGGCGCAGATGCTTTGTGAAGGGGGTCAGGGGGAAACATGGCAATACAATAACACATTAAATATATTGCCTTGATTTCAGGAAGCCTTTGAGATCCCTTAAGAAGTCCTCACCGGTCAGATTCATCCTCAAGGTTTTCTGTTGACATCCAGGGACAGGTATTAATACGCACTGACTGTTAAGGGGCTGTCGGCGGCTCTAAATAGTTCATAAGTATTCATGATGAGCGTCAGTATCACTGTGACTCATACCAATGCTCTGTTTGACCTGGCCTCACTTTTGATGATATGGGTAAAATGCATCATGTATTACCTTAATTCTAAAACAACTGCAATGATCTGTTTATGAATAGTTTCAATATTCTTAAAGGGACCTTACCATGTGTTTATTTTTCAAGCATTTAGATTTATTCTTGATTATCTCCATATTAGAATTTCAAATAAAAATTTCAATTTCTAAGCAAAACATCTAATGCGGGAGCTGTTGCACACACACACAAAAAGCTCATAAGATGCTTGCCACCTTGTCCCCCTGCCTGCCATGCCCATAATATGACAATACAAACATTGCAAAGTAGTCGCGACGTGGGATTTCTTTGCTAACTGCAAAGCTCTTGAGAAAGTCTTTCAGTATACTCCATTGAGCATGAATGAACAAAATACAAAATAACAAGGTTGAAAGCTCAGAAAATAGCATTAGCATGATAATTTCCCCTTTAAAATTCTTGAACCAACACTCACATTCCTCCCACTTGGGTTGTCCCTTACCCAATATTCTGAATTTTGTGAATCATCAGCACTAGGTAAATACAGCATGTGCCAAAGAACGGTGCACATAATGTTGATATTTTCCTTTAGCCAGAACAGCTTTTGTGAGAGCAGGCCGCAGATGTGCATGCATATGTTAAAATTTGTGTTTGGGCCTAGGGAATCGGACTAAGTCAATTTGAAGGTAATTTTAGTGCAGCTTATTTTCAAGCTGTCTTTTTGTCCCTGCAGACACTCAAGAACCTACTCCCAACCTCTCTCTCTTGTTATCACCCCCAGCAACCTTTAAATTACCATCACTAATCTACTCTTCTTTTAACCATGTCTAAAAATCTGGAGAGGTTTCCCTGGCACTGCACCTAGTGACATTGAAGAATAGATCAAAAGCAAAAAAAAAAGCATATGACAGTACCGTACCTATTTCAGCATGTGTTCTCTTCACCCCTAAACTTGAAGGATTCAAGACCAAGCGATGCCATATATCCTAAAGAGTCACCTTGTCTTCCCCCTACCCATGTTGAGTCTCATCCTTGCTTTGCCCTTCCTCAGATAGGACTGTCTACCTGTCACTCTTTCATTTTCACCCTTGTTTGTTCTCACGCTTCTCCACACCTCTTCTTCTTTGATATGCTTTCTCCTGCTCTCCCCCTCTGCTCTATATTTAATCGCAGACTGTCGCCCACATCACATCACACCTCTGGTTTGTGCAAAGCAAACAAGAAGGTGAGGGTAGGTATCACTGTTAGATCGAACCATAGGGGTACGGCAAACCAGTGGGGCACCTGATATACAGTGAGGGGAATTCATAAGAGTAGGATAAGTGAGTCCACATCCGTATTTAATGTAATGTATATTCTCCCTTTCTATCCCTGGAGCTTATTTAATCTTATAATCTTTGGGTCAATAAACTGATTTAAAGGGAGGTGCAAAAAACATAGGGAATGATAAGGGTTTGGTAAGGGTAGGATTAGTGGATAAAAGTGATGCAGTGGAGTGTTACAGCGTGACGTAAAAAGACCCACTTCTTTTTCAATGTCACAGTTTAAGAAGGCTCAAGAGACAGCTAACAAGGCACACATCACTAAGGGTATGCCTCAGATCTATAAAGCATCTTCCCTGTAATCAGTACACACTACAAAGGCCATGAGGCAGCTGTCATTACACCCTGTACCTACTTCAGATACACCTGGGATATTTCTGTCAGTGTGCATCTTTTCATAAAAACTGTTTAAAGGGGCCATATTATGCTAACTCAGGTTTTCAGAGCTTTCTACTAATGTTGTTTTCTTGCCAAAATCATAACTGGAGTTCTATTTCTTCACTCACACATGTTTGAGTAATTCCTATCATGAAGCACTGACCTTTTTAGGAGCTTAAAGACATGGCTTCACCTTTCTACATTTATTGGCAAAGAAACCCCACCTTGCTACTACTTTCCACTGTTGCATACATTGTCAGGGGAAAGGGGACATGCACCTATTTTGTTGCAGCAGAAAAGAAGCAATGGCTCTCAAAAAGATCTTTTAAATATAAATTTGCAATTTTTATATCACAAATCTTTTAAACACCTAATACATTTAATTTACCAGTTGGTGGATTTAGGCTCTTTAGCGATTTCTAACACAGGATGTCAGTAAGTCCAATTTTGCACCAGAGCTTGTGTGAAAGACCCATGCCTAGTAACAGAGCACCGAATGCTCCAGTGAATCGAGTCTGCTGTCGTTTCAAGGTGATCCTCATTTTGACCGATTGACTGGCCGTGTGTAAGGGAGTTTAAAGGGGTGGGCTTTACAGGGCAGTAATCCCTCGACTTCTATGTCTGACTATAACTAGCTTGCACACCAGAGTAAATAAAACTAGAGCTTTATGAGCTCTTTGAGACAGCCATTCATTGCATTGTGGGTACTGTAGTAATTTGTTTAGGTGTCTGTAGCCTATTCCTGAACCTTTGTACTTTAGGTAGTTTATGCAATTGGGGATATAGTCAATATTTAGTGAGTTCTTCATTAAAACTATCCAAACTACGCCTGCTGCAATGCAGATAGAGATGTGAACTGATATCCTAAACTTTAGCTCCTGTAATTGACTGAATAAAACGAAAGAATTATTGTAATGGTCACTGAACAAGGAGTAAGAATCCTGCTCAGCTTTTTCTAAAGGCCTTTTTGATGTGTGTTTAATTGGCTCAGGCTGTCTTTTAAGGCACTGCAGTTAAATCAACATTTTCTCTGAAAAGCCACAAGACACAAAAATTAATATCACTGGAGCCAAGCATCTTAAGGCTTCAACACTATTCAACTTCCTCAGTAAGGCATTGTTAGGGGCGTCTGTGTGCCAGTCAGTGATAGTGAAGAACTTACTCATTATGTCTCTCCAATAGGGCTATAGTTAAAGCTCTCGGTAAGTGTGCTGTCTGACTATTGGGATCCATATTTTATGAGAAAATAGTACATGCTGGTATTGCTAAAAGGCACATTGCGGTATGAATTCAAATTCATTTTACCTTCCAGTCGGCACCTGTTTTTGTAAAGGCTTTAATAAAGAAATAATAATTGTAGCTTTCAGCTTTGTTTTACGAATACCTTGAGGCGAGTTGTTCTGAAATATAGTTTTGTAATTCCAAAGCTGCTTTGTGCTTCTTTTGGGTCAAAATTCCACTATGTTGGCCTCTGGATAATTGCTCTACTGTATATGTAATCACAATCCATTATCAAATTTCTTATAGGGAAAAGTAATGTTCTTTTCATTTTCTGTTGTGTTGCAGCTAAACAATTCAATTAAAACTGCTACTTTGTGCTTTTGTCGACTCTAAGAGAGACAATAGTCGATATTGTTTAGGTTTTTGGTATACAGTCAGTTTACAGTAGCTTCTAACACATTGAAAAGCAGTCAAATACAGAAGACACACTATTGACCCATCTATCACACCACTTGATTTATATGTTTTGTTTTAGAGAATTGTTCAATAGTAAATCAGGGCAGTATTTTTGGTATTGTGTAGGAATACAACATACTGCATAGAGTCCAAATACAAAGAAAGAGAAGCATCCTTCTGCTAATGTGTGAGGACTTTTTGATTCAGTCTTTTAGTTATGTAGATTATCCACATGGCTTGCACCTTATAGTGTGATGTCCCCCTTCCAGACTTATATAATGATAGTGAACAAGAACATGGGTTGGGGAGGCACAGTTTGTCCCGTTAAGAGTTAATCGACTGCTAAAATATTTTTTTAACTGCCTTTTATGGTACAACTACTATATTGTTGGTTTAAATGAAAAAAGAGCTTTTGTAAAAGATTGAATTATTTATTTGCATAGAGTAATAGGAGTCAGACAAAATGAGGCGTTATATAGGCTTTATTAATTATAATCTCAACAGGCTGCCAAACACTGTTAAAAAAATAGCTTATTGAGAAAATAGGGGATTGTGTGTATTTTAGCTATAACTCCTTACCCTAACCATAGAACACATATTTTGGCCTAATGTTATTATCTTGTTACTATTCTGATTGAAATTACAAGGGTAATTACATGGAAATTACTTAACAGTTAACCACAATTACTATATTATTGTTTTTATTACCACACTATTACTATATTATTTTGTTTATTACCACACAATTACTATATTATTCTGGTTATTATCACGCTTTTACTATATTATTCTGTTTATTACCACACTATTACTAAATTATTATGATGTTTATTACCACACTATTACTATATTATTGTTGTTATTACCACACTATTACTATATTATTCTGGTTATTATCACACTTTTACTATATTATTCTGTTTATTACCACACTATTACTATATTATTGTTGTTATTACCACACTATTACTATATTATTACCCTGTTGCAAAGTAAAGTGCATTTGAAGGTTTAACAATTGTGGCCACTTACATTTTTGTGTCTTATATTGTTTGGTGTCTTTTTGGGTCACTCTTTCCTTACTAAAAATACTTTATCCTATCACTTCTGTCTCTATCTCTTCTTCTATCACCTCTTTTAGTCGTCTGTGCCAAATTACTCATCCTGTCCGCACGCCCGGTCCAATCTCTCCATCATTAACCCCCACTTTATACGTCCTACTCGCACCTCTCTCTCCGGTTGTCCCGGCTACTACAGCTTCCCCGCCGATGCAGCCGTCTTCCCACCCTCCTGACTTTTAGTCCTTTTGTCTTTCACCTCATCTCATCAGCGGCTCCTCTTGTGATCATGGGCTGTCTGGTGAGCTGACATGAGTGACAGTCACACACAATCACACACTGCCCTGTCTTTGTCAACCTTTTGTGTTGCTCTATTAGCTGTCATTTGTGACTGTAGTTAATGTCACTGCGGCTGAATAATGAAGTTTCCATACTCGTTAATTGCATTGTTATGTATCATACTTAACTTAGAGGCAGGGAAAATTAGCGGTTTCATGGATTTGACAGAAACACTGAAACACTTATAGACAGTGGTTAAATTGTTTAATAACAGTGGTTCTTAAACTAGTCCTCGTTTAATTTGATCTGTTTTAGACCTGGGTTCAAGCCAGTTAAACTTAACCTGATTTACGTCTGGTTTAGTCTTGGTTTAGTCTTGGTTTAGACTTTGTTTGGTTCTGGTATATTTTTAGTATTTTAAATTTTTCAACAACAATCTCCTCTGTCTTTTTGTAGTCCATCTGGAAAGACAAATACTTTATTGGGTGGAATGTGAACGGAACATTGACTTGATTGATAGCATACAGTATAGAAACTATAAAAATGAGATGTCATTAAAGGCTCAAAGAGGTGAAATGTGGACCAATACGATTTTGCTCTGAACTACTTTGAGGTGGTAAATGCAAATTGGGTTAGCTGAGCTCTTTTAAGTGCCTTTGAACAGCCAAAAAGCTATCTGAAATCAATATCAATCTAAACTGGTTGGGATCTGTTGAGTTTGTCTCTCAAACTAAAACTATGGATTTTTCTGTTACCACAAAATGAAGTGCGCTTAACAAAATGACAACTGTTCGGACGACAAGCCTGGACTCCCTCTGCAATATTAGTTTTTTTTCTAATCAGGAGCAAGGCTGGTCAAGTGTGGTTGAAATTAAATGTGCATACAAATCCAAGGAACGTGGGTTGAAATTGTGCTTCACTGAAACTTTAGTGTGAAGTGCAGCGGTCTGTATACTAATTCTCATCGTACATGTGCATCTCCCTTCAAGCATGCACACACTCACGTCAGCTTTTTATGAGTTTAGGCTTCAATTCCCAGATGTGCACAAAAAAGCATACAGAACATCACCTTGAGTCACAATAATGTTATGGTCTTTATCTGACAGGAATTTACACTAGTATGACCTATCAGAAGAGGGTTTAATGTAGGGTTCATTTAGTCCTCATTTGAGTCCTGGTTTAGCCCTGCTGGAGACCTATAGTTCTGATTTAGTATTAGTTGAGTTCTGATGAAGTCTTGGTTTAGTCTTGGTTATGCCATGTTTTAGCCCTGGTTTAGTTTTCGATTTTGTCTGACACACTGTGTTTTGACTGTCAGACCATCTGTTTATAAAAGCATTTCAAATGTTCTATCTTAACCGCAATTTTGAACGTTCTCATATGGTACAGTCCTGCCTTTAACTTGAATTATTTGTATATTTGATGATATTTGTGTAAATCAGTGGACACAGAATGATCTCCCACATGACATGACGTCACAAATACCCACACACTGACACACACAGATGCACAGGGGCAGTATTAGTGTATAAAAGAAGGGTTATTGCAATATAATCCCATATTAAAGCTACACTCGCTGGTCGGACGATTGCTTTGGAGGCTTTAAATAGAAATCTGTCTTGTGCGCACACTGCACACACAAAACACACACATGCAGGTATACACAAGCATGTGGGAAGCCTGTTAAAACCTTCATAAATGTAACATATAACACAAAGGTGGGCTTAGTTTCTGAATGCATTCTTCTGAATTAAATCCTGTGACAGATGGGCAGGATTACCCACTATTAATGTGCACACAAGACTGTATGGATCACACATCAGTCCTGCTGTAGCCCAAGCTCTCTCTTTCTAATTTTGAATTGAAGATAGAATTGCACCTATTAAAAGAAGTCGGAATCATGTATCGAACACCTTGTCCCGTTTTCTGCTGTGTGGTCCAGAGGTTAAGCCCCAAGGATTTGGACAATTAAACCACTCCGGTCTCTGAGGTTTGCCTGTACACAATCGCAATTACTCAGCTTCTAAGCTTCTAAATCTTCAATGAGCCTGCTTTGGAAATAAACTCTTCGCTTGCAGACAGAAAAAAAGCAAAAAACTTGCAGGCTTTTGTGCAATGAGTAATACACTTTCATAGATTTGCACTTTGCATTCGTTTAACAAGTGTCCTTTATCACAGTCTTACCTTGCTCTGCGCTCCTCTTCCTCACACGGCATGCTGTTCACTTGTTCTGTTCCCAGTTGTCATAGTGTTGCTGGTGTCATATAGTCCTTTAGTTTAATGAATGGGTTCTCATGACTCTTTGCATCTCGGTGTGTCTGCCAGTTTCGTTGTGTTGCAGCTGATCTCCGAGCTCGCACTGATCCTCCCCCCGCTCACTATCTCACTCCCTCCTCTGTAACTGACTCACTCGCCCATATCGGTCGCACATCTCCATCTCACTCGTCCTATACCTACTGCAGTCTTTCTTATTCTTTAGGTGTCAAACGCTTTGACTTTTTCAAATGCTGAGGTACAAAATAGATTCTATCTCAACATCTCTAATCATTACAAACAGAAAACAGTCTTATTAAATTGAGTCACCGTTTTAGATCTGGTTTAGTCTTAGTTTAGATTTGGTTATTTGATTTTTCAAGATGTGTCTAAAATATTGTTGTTTCTGTCCGGATGGCAGTTAATATCGTATCAGATTTCCGGACCTGCGTGACCTCAATGGTCCATCCTATAGCCCAGCACTATGCACTGGTTGTTGTGCGTGTCAGCATTGACCCTGGCATGGTGGTAGAGCAAAACTTTGGCAGCACACAAGTGTCTGCTCCTGGGAGCCAAGCCAGGACACAAGCGCACACACACAGGCACACACTCCGGCTTCTATCAGTCACTTTATTTATATCTTTGCCTTTGTGGCTACCATTGCCTCTCCCTCTCTCTGAGTCTGCAGCTCTCGCCCTGGTAGCCTTACTAAATTATGGGCTGGACTGTCACTGTCCTGCATCTGTTGGCCCACTTTATCTCACCCAGTTCTCTGTTTTTCACCACTTATGTTATTTTTTTCTCTTTAAAAACAGTGTTTCATTTTTTGTGGTTAAAAAAATAAAAGTGAGGTTAAGTGCCATGCAACATCAGGCTCTTTTATGTATAATTAGGACTCTTGTCTCCATGCTCCATGTCTCCAACTAGAATTAAAGTAAAATGCCTTATATGGTCATGTTTCAACAGGAAATACTACGATTTTGTTTTACATATTGAAGGTTAGCATGTACAATGATGTGCATTACCTAAATGGAAGTTAGTGTCCAAATGCTTATGCAAGTCCTTTGAGTTATGCCTGTCAGTGTGGCGTTGGGTGTATGCAGTGAATGAATTATTGCCTTTAGAGTCTGTGTTCCCTGAGTGGTCCCTTGATACATGGTACATGCCTCTGTTCCTCCAGCCCTTCCCAAGCTGAAATAAATGACGATGCATGCATCACAGCAAAGTGGTCGACTCTCCTTGCATTGTGTTTCAGTTGACCTCTAGTAAAGCAAGCGAATGGGTGGGTGTGGACATGACATTGTCAGAGGCCAGTGTAGCAAAAAAACATACAGTCACCAGCCACTCTATTAGGTTAAATTATAATACCCAATGCATTTAGGTATACAGGAGTTTTAAATATGACTTGCTTGCAGAAAAGTGAAGAAGTGGCATGATGCCAACCAGCTGGTCTGAAAAGTTAAAAACCTGCTGAGTTCTTATGCACAACCATGTCTAAGCTTTACACAGAAGAAATAGATACAACATCCAGAGAGCGTCAGTATTAGTTTGAGGTATAACAGACAAAGGCAACTTTACCTCACATAACCACCTCATTATAACAAGGTCTGTACAAATGCACAAAATCACAGTGGGCTACAGCTGCAGAAGACCACACCCGTGCCACTTCATTTGGTGCAAGGTCTACCTGATAAAGTGCCCACTAAGTGTACGTCTTATATTTTAAAATAATGACCAGTGTTTGCACGTCTCGTTTTCCCCTGACCACCCATTAAGTTCTTTTGTTCTCCTTTTGTGTGTATACGTTGATTGTGTCCTTTGGTACAAGACTCAGTTTTGGAGCACACTTTGTTCAGTTTCTTGCACATCATTGAGGCACACAGCTATACCCCAAACACACAACTCTACCTATTCTGTGATTTCCTTAACAAATGTTTTTTTTCTATAGATGCTCTTTTTAAAAACGCTAATGAAAAATCACTGCTGAAAGCCCAGTAATGACTTCCCACCTGGGGGGAAGCCACAAAAAGGAACAGGGAGGAAGAGGAGGCACGAGGGGCAGCTACAGACGTAGATAGCTGTAAATGCAGTGCTGTGAAAGGCTACAATAGTCCTGATGTGGTATTATTTGAATTGATGGCTGTTAGTTCTTCAGCAGGGCTTAGCGATGCTATACTCTGCCTGTCTATAGTCCCTTGCAGCCTGTGCATATTCAAGCTAACAGATGATAACATTTGTAAACACAGTACAATCTTGTCTTGTCCTGGGAAGAATAGTGCTTCACCTTTTGATTCAAGTGGCTGACAAAAACATGTTGAAACACAGCTCACCTCTAGCCTTTACATGCTTTCAGTCTGTCAGAACTCAAGCCACAGAAGGTCAAAAGCCTAATTACTGCACACGTGAGAAGAATTTGGTCACTTAATTGTCTTTGTTTAACTTTGCTCTGTCATGTCCTATCAGAATGAGGTTCTGTAACATAAGCAAGAGATGATTTAGCTACAATACACACTAGATTTTACTGATATTGCCACAGCCATAGTTGTTACAAGCCAGTGTGCTCTCTGTCCCTGTCCCAAGCTTGGATAACTTGAGAGAGTTGCATCAGGATGAGCATCTGTCATAAAGTTGTGCTAAATCAGTATGCAATTCACTGCACACTGAAAGCAATTTCCATTGTGCAACCCCAAAAGGAAGAAAGAATTCAGTCTGTGAAGGTTAATGCATTACCACTTTATCAATGTTACTTTAATTATTTGTTATTTAATTGCCTTAGTTTCACTTTGTTCTGTCTCATCTATCACAGTGACACTCTGGGTCATTGGTACATTGAATACTGATTTAGCTACAATATACTTTTTTTAATTGATCGTTTCTGAGCGGTCTTGTGTAAAACTGCCTTAAAATAATAATAATCATAATAATGGATTAGATTTACATTGCAATTTCCAAAGTACAAGGGAGTCCATTATTCATTCACTCTACAGTCAGTCAGTCGGTGGTGGCTACCATACCACACCAACGACCTCTCTGACCACCACAAACATTACCATAACAATCACCATAAAAAATGAATGCAAGGTGGTTTAAGTGTCTTGCCTAGATACAATGACAATATGAATTGATAGAAGCAGAAATCAAACCACCAACCTTCCCATCAGTAGATGACCTGCTCTATCAACAACAATGGTTAATAACAGGATCTTTCAACAGTAACAAAAATGACTTACTTTTCTGTAAGTAGAGCTAAATGCATATGAAAGGCTGAATTTAATAGAGTGGAGGAAAAATCATACCTTACACTGTAGACATGAGATTTATACAGTGTGGTAATCATCCCGATCATCCTAATCTATAGGACTGACTAACTAGTGCGATAGATTGATGAGATAAATCTAAATAATATGATGGAAAGATGAGTGAGAAATACCCAGCTCTCATCAGCATCTGTGTCCTGTTCTGTCACTAATCTGTGCTGTGTTGCATAAGGCAGAAGTCTGAACACGCCCTGAGCTTCCTGCCTGTCACCCACTCTGCACAGCACAGTTGAACAGCGACCTTCTTTGAGTCTTTGAATGTGTTGATAAAACACCTTCCAAATGTGAGGACGCACAGACATGACCACACATTAGCAGGACCCATTGTGCTTGTTGTTAGAGTGGCTCCTGATGTACACACCAAGAACAGTACAGAAGCCATGAGAGTAATGAACTACATGGGGCAGTTTTAAGTGCACTTAATCCCATTACCAATCAGCCATTACACGTTTAAACAGGAAAGAAAGAACAGAAAGTCAAGCAGGTCAAGGCTGCATGTACTCTGCATAATGCATCATCTTTGACAGAGATTCGGTTTGTCTTTTACACATTAGACATTTTTGATAGATTCACAAACAGCAACCTCATTCGACAAAAAAGAATAATCTGGAAATACAAGGACATTCATCTTTGATCTACATACAATATCCACCTACTTAACTCTATGGCCACTTTATTAGAGACATCTTGTACCTATAAAGTAGACCCATATTTGAGTTTATTCTTTCAAATGTCATAAAACCGGTGTGGCATTTCTTCCCTGCCCTCTACCATAAATGTTTTGATACTGGATTAAACGTAGTGCTTGGCTGTAAGGCTTTTTGCTCTAACCAGTCACCTAACAGGTGTAATAATGTAATAAAGTGGCTGATGAGTGTATTTCTTGAGGGTTGCCTCACCTGCTTGTCAGTGCAGTTTAACTTTAATTCTACATCTATATGTTCTTGTTCTGTGTTGCTCACGCTGGCGCTAGTAGGCTGCCCTCTTTCCCTTTGGGCATTGAGTGGTTTCATCAAATAAATGTATTTAATCCAGTTCAGTTACAGTGCTTAAATACAGCTTCCTGAAAAGTTGCTTGCCGAACCCAAATCTCTCAAGAAGATCTTATTTTCTCAGTCATGGCCGTGCCTGATGTTTTTTCCTCTTTTTGTTCCCCTCCCTATTTCATCTCCATCACCATATTACAATTTATTATGCATTTTGTGTCATAACATTGGCCTTTTTTCACAGTCCAAAGTATTTAATTAAAAAGTCTAATACTAATCAGCCCGTAAAGTGTACATCCTCAGATTGACAGATATTTTTTTTTAATCTAAAGAATGTGACTGTGTAATCACATATTTTTTGTCATAAGTCTTAATGCTATTATATAGTGAAAAATACCTCTCTTTAGAATTGCTTTTGTCAATAAGTCAATAAATAAAAATTGTACATCGTCAGACTGCAGTGGCTGCCAGCAACCCTATTTGTTTATAATAATTATGCTAATGTGTAAATAACTTTTGTTGGCGCTTGTTGATAAATATGTATAGCATCTTTAAAAATGCCGTCATGGTAATTTCCTCTTGTTCAAAGCATTGCTCTGTGCTCTAACTCCTGTAGGCTGTATGTGATAATGATGTTATTGTTAGGACTTGCATAGATTTTGTCACACATTACTGAGTTGCAAAGTGGCCTGGGGAGCTATCTTTCTCTGGGTATCTTTAGACACTTCTCCTAGCAATTCAAATTGGAGATTCAAATACACATGGAGTTTTATGCATAACATATGTTAAACTTAATGCCTTCAAGTAATGGTGTCTAACTAAATGTGTTACTTTTTGCAGTCCAGAGTTGTGGCCTGCATGACTGCTATCCTCAGCCAAATGAATAATCAGCACTACTCTGCTTACATAGAGACCTTCACTCGAATCTCCGATCTTGTGGTAAGCACATTACATTCTAGATCAGTGGTTCTCACAGTGTGGTACAGGGACCATGGATGGTTCACAGGCTCAAGTCTTTTGCTCTTCAAGTCTTGGTTTAGTTTCTTAGAGTAATTTGTCCCTGTGTTAGTCCTGCTTTGGTAGAAGGCTTGATGTGTGGACTTCAGTTTAGTTTAATTCAGTTTTTTGGCACAGTTTGTACCTGGTTTAATCCTGGCTTGGACCTGATTTGGACTTGGTTCAGTCCTGATTTAACCCTGGTCCACTTCTAGGACAGACCTGATTAACAGCTGGTTTTAGTTCTGGTTTAGTAGGCTCATTTTGGTCCAGTAAAATATAATCTAGAAAAGTTAGACAACCACTGAACTAGATACTAACAAACACATTAAATATGTTTTTTCTTGTCTTTTTTATTGCAGGACTTTTTGATGGAGTCATTTTTACTCTTTAAGGACTTGATTGGTGAACACGTGTATCCTTCTGATTGGATGGCTATGATCATGGTCCAGAACAGGTATTGTCCAAGCACTGCTCCCAGATGGCTGTCCCAGTGTAACCTATTTGGAAGTGGATACTGTATTTTGTCATCGTCTTGGACACTCGTATGGACTAGTTTATCCACAAAACCCCACACAGGAACAGGAGGAGAGAGAGTGAATTAAAGCAACTGTCTGATGTGAAAAGTTGTGTGTGTGAACCAAATAACTAAAATCTACAAAACAGTGTACTTTTTAGACTTATATAAATGTATGTCCCTCCATGTGGACAACTTTGCAAAGAAAATAGCAGAAAATGAAAGTGAAGAAAAATATGAAGGAAAAGCCCCACATGTGGGAGGCAAAGGGAATGGGACTGTGTTAATGTTGATAGATAAAGCTGTGGGCCTGAGGTGTGCCACTTAGCTTTGGAAAGGCAAAAGTCACAACTCCTTGGTATATACCATTATAGAGTTTGTCAAGGTGCAGTATTGATCTATTATTCTGACAGAAGTTCTGAGTCTGAAGCAATACAACTGAAGTGTGTGCAATAGTAGCTAGATGAGAGCAGCTGTGGGAATTTCTGTTTATATATTTCACATTGTAATATCATTTGGTGTCGTACTAATCAGTTTGTGTTGTCCGTCTAGAGTTTTTCTGAGAGCCATTCATATTTATGCTGATACCATGAACCAGAAGTTCCTCAATAATAATGATTTTGAAGTCCAGGTATGTTTCCTGTATGTACTGTACAGTTCACAAAATGTAAAGAATGTGTAGAAGTCACACTTTGCCTTCAAAAGCCCACTTTTCTTTTTAATCAGTTGGTGCTGCTCACATCTTTCTGTTTCTTTATGCTAACATTAAACTCAGTGGTGTTAAAATCAGTTTTGTGGAGATTTAACTAGTATTACTAGTAACTATACTTTAAACTGTAGTTTTTAACTAGAAGCTGAGGCAATGGGCTATTTTCACAACAAGATACGGAAAGATACGGTGATCCAGATCAGCATCAAAAATCAATCATTTCTTGTTCACTAAGTTTGATCATTTTAAAACCATTGCCACTCTTCAATACTCTTACCATTTGCCTAAAGCATTTGCACAGTACTGAATCATATTTTTATATTGATAGTACCTGTAGATTTCTTTTTCACATTTTGTATTTCTCACTCTTACTTCCCGTCTAGCTGTGGAATAACTACTTCCACTTGGCGGTGGCATTTATTACCCAGGAGTCATTGCAGCTTCAGCACTTCTCCCCTACCAAGAGGAACAAGATCCTTGTGAAGTGAGAGAATGAGACCTATATAATTTGCTTATTTACCACACCTCCTCACCCTGCTCTAATGAAGCACTCATTGATTGATGATCTATTTTGATATCTGCATTAGTTACACGCCCACTGCCTATTAAAACATTGTGTTGCATACAGAAAAACATTTCATTTAATTTATGTTAGGCTAGATAACTGCTGTTATCTTTCCAACTGGGCTGTTTATAGCGGAAATAAGGTATCGATTGAGTCGGTCTTCCACCTCTTCATCACCTTGTCTTTATTTCAGGTATGGGGATATGAGAAGACTCATCGGCTTTGCCATTCGGGACATGTGGTATAAACTTGGTACACCATCTTTTTTCTGCATACATAATATATATAGTATACTAGTACTTTTAAGTAAATATGTGTCATGTATTTTTCCTGCTTACATTAGGCTGTCATAAGATCAGTTTTATCCCGGGCATGGTGGGTCCTATCCTGGAGATGACGTTAATCCCAGAAGAGGAGTTGAGAAGAGCCACCATCCCTATCTTCTTTGACATGATAACTTGTGAACAGGAGTATTTTGGAAACTTCAGCAAGGTTCATTCATGTTTCCATTATCTTTTATTAGGGGTTGTAATATAGGGCTATACAAATCAAATTGAATTGAACAAAGTTGCCTCAGAGGGCTTCACAGAAAGAGATGGATGTAAACAATAAACAAGGTTGTTACAAACAATAACAAAGTTAATAGACAATCAATAAACACAAACAAAAAGTACTGTCCCAGGACATCCTCTGTCCTTACACCCTCCATCACGGTAAGGAAAAAAAAAAGAAGAGAAACCTTAGGGAGAACCACATAATAGAGGGATCCACTCCCAGGATGGACAGGCTATAGATGTGCCCAGGACTGATGGATGAGGTCCTTGTGCTGAGAGAGCTCAATGTGTGTGGATGGATGCAGCAGGTTTAGGGGGATATCCAAGTTAATGAAGAGATGGCAGAAGGGGGCATTACATTGTATGCTGGGAGCGACCCGTATTACCTAAAGAGAACTTACAGTAACACAAGGACTCCACACAGAGAGATTGATTGTAGCATTAAACAAACAAATTGCATCTGCTTTTGTCTACTATATTTTATGCAGAAAATGTACAAATCCACTTAAACGCTGACGTGTTCACATTGGGGTTTATTGATTTTTGGTGGCCTTGCACATGACACATAAATAATGCATGCATACTTAAGTCCCTTTTTCTTCCCATTCACCTCCCTTTGTTTCTATTTTAGTTTGAGAATGAGATTATCCTGAAGTTGGATCATGAAGTGGAGGGAGGAGGTGGGGATGAGCGATATATGCAGCTACTAGAAACCATGTAAGTCAAACAAAAATATTGTTCTGATGCAGTAACACAGCTTTACTGCTACTGACTTTCTGCTGCTATGATAAAAACTGTCACCCTATTTGTGAAATAATAGAACTCATTACAGTTGAAAGGAAGGGTTTTTGTCAAAGCAACAATTAACATTCTTTTTTTCTGTTTAAATACAATGTATGAATATGAAATCTATGAATACGAAATGTATAAATATGAAATGTATGAATATGAAA
Organism: Philypnodon macrostomus; assembly: GCA_036025475.1. Lineage (NCBI taxonomy): Eukaryota > Metazoa > Chordata > Actinopteri > Gobiiformes > Eleotridae > Philypnodon > Philypnodon macrostomus. The sequence continues at coordinate 50,027 of JAVQKC010091740.1, forward strand.
TAGTTAGACTAAGCTATGCACGTAATTGCTTGACAACAAATGTCATAAATATCATTAATCATTAGTAATTATACAATTAAACAAGAGGTTTTGGTGTGAACGCGATAACTCCAAAACTAATTGCCGAATCACTTTAAAAATTTTATACACAGATACATATCATAAAGACGCTGAACTGGATTGATTTAGGTACTTCTACGATGAATATTAATTAAGTAATTTATTAATTAATGCCCTTAAGCTGTGAATGCAATAACTGAATAAGTTTTTGCCAAATCTTTTCTGGACAGTTACATATCATGAAGACGCTGAACTCTATTGATTTTGGTACTTCTATGATGAATAATAATTAATTAATTAATTAACTAATTGATGCCCTGGAGCACTTTATTTGAGCCATTAATCCTGCTGAACATAAACAAAATCTCATGAATTTTGGCAAAGCGGTCAAATAAAGAATGCCTTAATGGCACCTCCATGTTCTTGACCCTTATGGGACCCTGGACACACTTTGGCAGAGAACAATGAAACTTGGTACAGTGATTTTCCACAGTGTACCCAACTTAAAATATTATTATGGTCCCACCCTACAACAAACAGGAAGTTTGCCATATATGCCAAGTCAGGTATATTTTACAGCCTCTAACTTGGACATACTTTGCCCGATTAGGCTCAAACCTGAAACACCCTGCCCCTGAACACATCTGACCAATATGATGCCAGTTACCTCAGTAGCACCCTCTATAGACTGAAAGAAGAATGTTGTTTTAGGGAAGTTTTCAAAATTTGGCAAAATTCACAAACATCCAGACATCGTTAACAAAATAAAAACCCTTAGAAATCACACACTGTGTCGGTTGGTGACATAGCATTTGGGACAGACCTATGGGGGCGCTTCGCCGATATACACCTTGCTGTCAGGGATGACAGCATGTGCCTAGTTTTTAAAAAGGGCTTGACATTATCTTGCTACTGTAGCCAGCAATGTAATGTCAAGCCCTGTTTTCCCTTATTTTATATTTTAAGGTACTATTTATTTGTGAGATGTCACTGAAACATTCCTAGAACTGCTAAGCTGCTGCAGATAATTAACCTTCATTTGTGTGTCAGCCTGCTCGACTGTGCAGCAGAGAGACCGGCGCTGAGGCCTGAGGTGCAGCACTTTGTTGCATTGGTAAAAGGACTTCTCATTCGTCTTCTTGACTACCGCACTGTGATGAGCGATGACAGCCGCAACAACCGCATGAGCTGCACTGTCAATCTTCTGGTACGTCCCCCCATCTTTAAATGGCATAGCAATGAACTGGCTGAAGTGCCCTTGACTTAGCGTGTCAAGTAGATTAGGGGATCTCCAGGGTGTTTTCTGCAAGGGCTTTCTGATTTAAAAATGTTGAATGAACAAACAGTGAGGTGCAACCTGAGAATTGAGTATGTTGTTTGTAAATGAAGAAATCTTTAAATGAAATTATCTGGTGTACGTTAACCTGGCAAAAGCCAAATTCATAGTTCTACACATCGATCTGGGACTGCTCCCGTAGAAAACGTCCAAAAAGAGGAGGGACATCTTTCTGTTTCTTTATGCTATGCCCAGATAGACTCAAGGTCGAGATTAGGTTTGTGAAGCTAAACCTGGTGAAGATACTTACTAACTAGATGCAAAGGCAATGGACAATGGACAAATTCTGGAAACAGATAGTGATCAAGATTCACACCAAATATTTTTTTTGCTCACTTTACATTGAACACAAATGAACACTAATATAATTTTCAGAGAGTATTCTACTACATTCCTTTACATCTGGCTAAACATTTGCCCGTGCAGGTTCCAATTCACAAAATACTGCACTATTGTTATGAGTATCACCCATTCTTTCACATATTCTCATTATTAATGGACCATTTCAGTCAATAACTCATCCATACTAAAAGATCTGATTGAAGAGTGTATTATGCAGTCTTCAACTGATTCCCAGTCTTTCATGTCAAGTCCTTTGTGTTCCTTTTCCTCATTTAATTTCTCTGATGACTGATCTAATGGAAAGAGAGCTTCATCTGACGTTTTGCTCTGTCTGTTTGCAGCAGTTTGCATCAGCCCCTGTCTGTTCCACATCCCACTTTTATGTGATCTCCTAATCTGATTCTCACCCACAATGTTGTTGGGTTTAGAAATCGATCCTTTGCCAGACAGTAATTTTGTCCCTTTTACAGATTTGATCTTGCAGTTGCTTCAAGATGATCTCAGTTCATGATTTTGTATCTGCAGTATTTTCTGTTGCTTGTGTGTTTTTTACGGGAAGTCTTCACACATCACAGGATTAATTTACTATAAACAGATAGCTCTATGTTTATGTCTTAAAGTGTGTCTCAGCTCCTAGGTTTTAAGGCGGCCAGCAACATTGCCGATGTGTTTAGTTTGTTGCCTGTGGCCGTTATCCATTAGTTATTCTCTTTTATTTGTTTGGCCAGCTAAAAAAATATATTCTGCAGGCGAACAACAGTACACTCTTTTTATCTATGCAACCCTTGGGCTCACTCCACCAAGGAAATGCAGACAAACATAAGATTTAGCATTTGAATTCTGCATGCAGGAATTCTTCCAAAGCTTTCAGTATAGCATAGAATGTGCAGTGCTGTCCAGATGTTTTGCCCAGTTGTTAAACAATGTAGTAAAAAGCTGTTTACCTAACAATATGTAAAAAATGCATTGATCAAATTTAGGTGTTGTAACCCTGTTTGAGAAGAATATTTTTTTTATGTTGACGGCTGCCAATAATTACATCTGCATCATAAGAATGGGTGATACATATCCTGTCTTGATAATGTTTATTTATTTTCAAACTACACTGTGAAGTTGGATTTTCTTCACAGCTATCAATGATCTGTCAAAACCAACTGCTGTGAGGCACCACTGAGCCCAAACATCTGACTTTCATTTAGATGGGCACCCTCAGTAGGAAAATGCATTACTGATGTTTGAACGCAGTGATGCAAGCAATTATGTATCTGACCTTTGCATAAACAAACCGAGAAATTGAGAAAATGAGCATGCATTCAGTAGAGTCTAGTTCTGTTTTCTCAATGATATCCTCACAGCAATAGACCCTTCCACCAGTTACGTATTGACCCAAGACATTTTGATCATGGAGCAAACAAAAAACTAGGCCTGTGCTGTCGTCCCCGACAGCAAGGTGTATATCGGCGAAAACGGCCCCGTACGTCTGCCCCGTACGTCTGCCCATACGTGCTACAACTGTTACCAATGGGACCT
>JAVQKC010091746.1:0-10349 GCA_036025475.1 Philypnodon macrostomus
AGGTTGCAGGGCCCCATAAATGAATGAATGTTTTTTTTTAAATTGGTAAAATATAATTTCAAGATCTCGGATGCAAGCGGCCGAAATGAGTTTTCTCCGACGAGTGGCTGGGCGCTCCCTTAGAGATAGGGTGAGGAGCTCGGTCACTCAGGAGGAGCTTGGAGTAGAGCCGCTGCTCCTCATCGAGAGGAGTCAGCTGAGGTGGTTGGGGCATCTGTTTTGGATGCCCCCTGGACGCCTCCCCCGGGTGGTGTTTCAATCAGGTCCCACCGGAAGGAGGCCCCGGGGAAGACCCAGGACACGCTGGAGGGACTATGTCTCTCAGTTGGCCTGACAACGCCTCGAGATTCCTCCGGAAGAGCTGGAGAAAGTGTCTGGGGAGAGGGAAGTCTGGGCGTCCCTGCTTAGACTGCTGCCTCCGCGGCCCGGCCTCGGATAAGCGGAAGAAAATGGATGGATGGATGGATGGATAATTACAAAGCCAATATGCCTCGCCAGTTTTCCGTTTTCTCTGTATGGTAACAAATCAAGAACATAATCTTTTTTTTTCGAAATGTATTTGATCGGGACAAGTATATACATTTTACATGTCATATACTACAGCACTTGTAGTAATTTGTCATTTGCAGTGCTCGTCCCTAGAAGGGCCTTTACAAAAACAACAATTACACAAACAATTTAGACACACCTGCAAAAAAGGAAAGAACATTTCTCAATGAGTTAGGTATGATCACATGACTGACTTCATTTTAAAACACACTTAAGTTCATATCTTAAATGAACTTAAGTGTGTTTTTCAGGCAAGACTTAAAAGGCACAAATACAGATGGCCCCCTGCCCATGTTCACCTTGAACCACCAAATTCTAATTCCTCCACTGAATATATCATATCTAGGTCTACCACACCAGGCCAAAACCAGTTCTTAGCCAACTTTGAACCAGGACTAAACCAGATCTTAACTAAACCAAAACTAGTAAATATGAAGATATAGTGCTCATGACCAAATGGCACATTAATGGAATAACAATGTCTTAGCTAAACTGGCTACTCAATGCATCTTCAAAGGGGACTTTTGAAGGAAACTTGACCCAAGACTGTACCTGTCTGTGAGTGTAAAAACGTGACATCCACCGCTCTCACCCTCTTTGCCATTTCACTGGTTTTAATTCCCGCATTAAAGTTGAAAGTGTCAATTAGTCCGAGCCACAGATATCATTAGCGGTTTCCCGGTCTTCCACCACAGTTAGATGAGATTGTAAGCTGTGATCCAGAATGGAGATGGCACAGTAGGTTATAGCTCACATTAAGAGCAGCGGGGCTTGGGCTACATCGGAAAATGTGTGAAAAAAGTGGTGATACTGGTCTGTCATTTCACCCTCAATAGGTTTTGGGGTATTACTATATACCCATGACCCATGATAGTGTGCAGCCAATGTAGAGAGACATGGTTGGGCATGTAATTGGATGTTGTAAGAACAAGGGGTTATAAAAGATTTGATGCGGTCAGCCACATTAGAACTATGTACAATGTCCATTTTCTTTTAATACTTTTTTATAATTCATTCATTTTGTTCTTCCACTTTTTACATTCAAGGCTGTGGCAGACTGGAGCCTATCCCAGCAAAAGGCAGAGTTCTCTCTGGACAATGGCCAGTTAGTCGCTTATAGCTTAGTTTGGTGTACCAGATGAACTATGACCCAAGTAATCTAATGTTTAAAATGATTATTATGTTACAAATTATCTCCCTATCTATATAAATGTATAGTTAAAAAAGATTTTAAAAAGATTTTTCGATCTTTGTTGTTTACTGCTACTTTGGAGATGTGGGAGCAGCCATGTTTTTGCACGCGCAATGCATACATTCAGCTATCCTGTCGTTGCAGAAAGAGGAGCTACGATGCCGCATTGTGCAGATTTTGGTGTAATTTCTGTCGAAAGGCAACAACAGAACAGATGTAAGACAACATTGGGAAGATGCTTGTGGACGAGTACAACTGCCCAAAGGCAGCCCTGATGCATTTGAAGCATTTAGTCGGCCACAGTTGCTAAAAGAGCTTACAGGTGAATCTGGAGATAAGAGAAGACTAAGAGCAAATGCAGTGCCGACCATTTTTCCCCACAAGAACGCATCTGCGAGTAGCGAGTGAACACCGCGCTAAGATACGAATAAAGCAAGAGACGTTAGACACTTTCCTCGACGACTGTAAACAAACCGCGTCTACAGTTGCCACCGTGGATGTGGAGGTCGACCCATCACCAGACACTGTTATTTATCGTGATTTCACTGTATGGGAAAAAAAAATTGTGATACCATGGATAGCTGCTGCGATAAAATTGAGCTCTTTACAGCAAACGCTCTCAGACACACATCCTCGCATGTCAGATTGTCTTCATTTTCATCTAACAGAAGCTATTTTCATGGCACTGCTGTGAACATGACTGTGAACTATATGCGGTTCAACCATGGGACGTCACTACCCAGAATGCATTGAGAAGTAAATAACAATGGCGGCCCACAGATAAATTGGTTTTGTATCAAATTTACTTAAAAGGACATTTGGCTTGTTTTTATGCCACATATATATTAGTGACAGCAAAGTAATTGTTATTGCGCAAACATGTGTTAATAGCCGGGGTACCCTTTAATCACTGTGAATGTTTCAACACATTACTGCCTGGTATTGTTGCTTTACTTTCTTTAATATGCTACAGACTATAAGGCTTGAATGGCTCATTGACTCACCAATAAAAACTGGAGGATTCATTAGTTTGGATGTTGCCGCTAGAAGAAAGCTAACTGCAGCTATTTGTGTGAATCTAAATGCTGTTTTCTAACCAGGACTAACACAGGTCTAACTAAGGACTTACCCGCGCTAAACCAGGACTAACACAGGTCTAACTAAGGACTTACCCGAGCTAAACCACTGCCCGAGGAGTCAAACCCAGGGACTAAACCTGACATAAACTAAGACGTACAAAGTCTAAACCAGAGAATAAATTCTAGATTAGTACCATCAGTTGTAACTGTACCATCATTCTTCTGACTTTTGGAGACCCAAGGAAAGGCGTATTTAGACATTAGCAGATGGGGTACTATTTGGTCGGCACTTTGAAACTCACTGGAGCTTCCACAGCTTTGGCTGGATGGAGAAAGGAACAGGCCAGAAGAATGCAAGCGGAACATTAAAGAGCATTCCATAAGTGAGACAAACAGGAGTGGACATTTTCCAGGCTGGGAATTTTACAACAGGAAAGAGCCAATGATGACAGAAATGATGCTCAGTGGCTCGGAGATAATATGACGGTAAGTAGTGATCTATGTCAAGAGGTGGTTATCCCGTGTCGTTTTGTTCAATGAGATTTACAAAAGTATATTTTTTGCTATTGCCTTGTACATGCTGGCAGTGTTCAGATTAGTCTGAGGCTGTTTTACAATGGAACATGGCATAAAATGGCATCAGGAAAAACAGACAGAAACCATGTATGTACAAATAATAAGCGATGGGCAATGGAGATGCATTTGTTAACGACCAAGCAGACATCCTTCAAACTAACTGCATGTGTTTAATATGAACAAAGAGAGGGCACGCATGAAAATAACTAGGGCATTTGTAAACTAGGAGATTTTATTTTTGTACATTATTGACAGCATTTGTGCCTCCAAAACTGGCCGCTTGTCCCAAAATTAGCTTATTGTCAACCAAGTTTAAAAGACACATGGTCGTCACAGAATGACCATCACAGAATGACCATCACAGAATGATAAACTGTAATTACATATAAAGGCATTTGCATTGGTATAAGCCAACTGCATTTCTTGACAGGGATTCTATTTGGATAATACCAAATTGAAGAAAAGAGAAAGACTAAAAAATGTGCACCAACATCTATTTCGATAAACCATTTGGTAAAAACAATAACATTTGAAGCTTTTTGGTTTTTCTTAAAAACTCTGCTTTTCTTATTTGATGGCTGGTAACAGTGCAGTTAGCAAAACGTCCTTGAAGTTACTAAAACTAATGACATGTTCCCATGGTAACCCAATCTGCGCACCGTTGTTGTATTTAATAATGAAAAGGAAGAGAAAACAGAGGCTCAAAATTCTACATGTGTGGCCCGTTATACCTATGATCAGACCATTAAGACTATAATCACTATGTCCAATATTACACAATATTATATGCGCCAGTATATATATTCATATTGCCATATGAAATTAGCTGTAATGCAGTTTCATGCAGTAAAAACTAATACACTTTTTACCAGTGTTCACAAAAACACACACACAAAACCTATTGGATCAACAAAACATTAAAACTTGAAATGAAAAAGTAATAATGCCTTGAAGTTAGAGTTATAAAAACTAAAAATTGCACTTTCTTCGATTTGGCTATAAGTGAACTGATATTAAGAGACCAACTGAATTTTTACAAATATTTCAGACATATTTGAAATGCTGTTGTGAAGAAGTTATTTCCATCGTATATCTTGGACAAAATGTTGTTCAAGCAGCTACTTTGTATTTATTTATGTTAAGTTTTATCGGGGGAAGTTCTATGTATTTGTTTTGTTCTACACTCCATTATCATTTGTAACTTAAAAATTCACCATGCATACTACAGGATTGTGAGCTCTAAATCTTAACCTAGATTTGAAAGCCCCATTTAACAAAAAACCCTTCTGCATTTCCATAAATGTAGCTTAACTCTCCTTCTAAATAGCTCCAAATTGTGAGTAGGTGGATACATTTTCAGTCTTGGGAATAGTGTGTAGAATATGCTTTGCCAAATTGTAGCCACCAGACTGTCCAAGAACAGATCTGGATTAGCAATGAATGAAAATAGATTAAAATAGACTAAAATAATAGTATAAACCCACAATTTAAACAGTGGTATTCAGGATTAAGGATCTGTGCAATCCCATTTGAGAACATATTTGAGAACTTCTATTTTGGTCACACATAAAAGGCCCAGTAGCTGATATGTTTTCTGTTGACTGTTGCCATTCTCAACACTCACACTTAAATCCTTTACCCTGCTGGAGGTAGCCCATACTGGTCGATGGAAAGTGGTCGCAGCAGTGGCTTTGTGTGTATTGACTAGTGTCTGGATGTGCTTACTCTGTACATGTGTACTAATGGTATATATCGGCTTGTTTGACCTTCGTAATTGTGGTGAGGCCATAAAGTGACGGTGAATAATAGATAGAAACCGATTAAAGAGATGGTGTTTGGAAATGATCTGGTCTCTAAGGTAAACTCAGGTAAACACCATTAATACAAACAGGTGTCCTCATACTACTGTGTTAAAAGCATTTTTTTTAGCACATGTCGAGCGCCATAGGCCAGTCTTTCTTAACGTCTCCACAAAATTACCATTTAAAATATAATAATAATAATAATAATAATAATAATACATATATTATGTTACAAGTACAGTTTCATTGGACAAAAATGGACTACTGTATAGACAGACTCACATGTACCAGAAAGAACCCCTGTCCCACCAATAGCACCATAGTTTGAGAACCACTGGAAACATGGCAAAAGTCTTAATAATACTTTAACACAATATTGGCTTTTGCTATATCTGCTACTAAAAATAACAAATTGCGTTCACTTTTCAAAAAGCTAAGGAGCCAGTAAGTAAACGCCAATAGCCAGAATATTATGATATGTCCTTTTCATCTACTCTATGTTTGGTTTAAAAGATAAAAAAAATGACAACGCCGAAGCCCCTAAATAGATGGCATCACATATCATATGCCTTGGTTACATCGTCGCCCCGTTTCCATGGCGTCTCACGGGGAAAGCGGTTTCTAAAGCACATTTGATTGGCCGCTGGGGCTGCTTCCCTCTGCGGTGCTAATCAGCAGTCTTATGGCTTCCCTCAGGTCTGGAGAATTGGAGTTGGCTTTCCGACTTCAACACACAAACAATGCTTATTTTCCACCGGCGTGTGCGGTTGAAGCTGTGAGAGGGGCCCTTTTATCGGGCCCACATGCTTTGTGAGCTATTTGATCCCGGTTTGTGGCGTCATTTCCACCCCCCGCTACAGAGATGTAGAGAATCTACATCAGAAGCAATGCTAATCAAATGACAGCAAGAGTAAATAGTGAAAATAAAAGGCTCCCGCAGCTCACGTCCTGTAGTGTTAATGTATGTAAGTCTAACAGCCTAGTGCATACAATAGATTCAAACAGGAACATTTACACATTCACTACAGGTGCACATCAGAAAATACTCTAAAGAATATAATGTAGTACCAGACCAGAGAGTACGACATTGTTGTGCTGGCCGACTGCAATCTCTCTCTAGGAGGAGTCTGCATGTCCTCACTGGGTTCCCTGGGCTTCCTTCCTATGGCTAACTGGCCATTGCCCAGGGTGTACCCCATTTAACCCCTAATTTACACTGAATCCGTCGCGTCTCCAGGTCATTTACAACCAGAACCATCGAGCTGTGACTAAATACCAAACTGGGGCACTGGTCTGATCAGCTGTAGCCTGCCTCTGTCCTCTCGATTGTCAAAACAAGCCAAACTCCGCCTCTGGAGTGGCTCGGAGCAGCGTGTGTGTGGGGCAGGCACACACCGACACTCACCCGACCCCTTCATGATAATGCAGCGATGTGAGTTTCCCGAGAGTCGCTAAAGAGAAACTGTGAAATCTCAAAGTCTCGAGGCAATCGTAATGTTTTTACCTGGACAATCATCCCGTCTTTTAATTGAACTTTTCATTCATGCTGCTCCGTCACAAATAGACCTGACGGAGCTGATGTAAACTGACACATTGACTTTAATGGGGTTCTATTTGTTACAGCAGACGTAACAGTGATGTGATGGAGACGTGACAGATTCAGTGTAAATTAGAGGTTAGGCCCATAGCTCCAGTCACCTGCGACCCCTAACAGGAAAAGCGGAAGAAGATGAACGAATGAGTAGCTTATCTAATAAAAGAAACATACAAAAAAATGCTAACAAGCAACAAAAATACATGATATATTATTTTTATATATATATATATTATATCATGTTTTCTATGGTGGTACTGCTGATTCCCACCATTGGCCTTTTGTGTCCACCATAGCTGTATGATTGCTGGAACCACTAAGTATGCCCTTTAAAACATAATAGCCCAGTCTGATTATTATATTAGCCCCTATTAGTGTCATTCCATTCAGGGGCGGGTCTGGTTTTCACAGAGAAGGCCTGGTTCAAATGAACAAACAAACTCTGTGAAGCCTTCCTTCTCTTGTGCGCACTATTGCATCACGCCCCTGCTTCAGCCCACTGTTTATCAGGATCATATGCAATAAACTGCTGTTCTCTATGGGCCCTCATGATGAAACAGATCAATGTCAGGTATGCTGGAAACTCATACTCTGAATCAATATGGGCTTATACAGCGGGGCTCTGCGGCTTCAACACTGTGTATATGAGAGGACTGCCGGCGGTGTGTTCAAGGTCTGCGTTTGAGTGGGAGAGAGGTTAAATGAGGAGATTTAAAATGCACTTTTGGACCTGAAGCATTGAAGGTAAATATACAAGGAGTCGGATCAGGCTATTGTCAGGTTCTAGCTGGCTTTACAGTTTTTCTAATGGTATTTTGGTCTGACAAGTATAGATAGAACTCAAATAAAGTTGGGACAATGTAAAAAAGTAGAGATGCACACAACATCGGTAACGCCTGATATTCATGTGGTTGACTTTCCTTTATAGTTTATAGTAACATAACAATCTGACTCACCCCCATCACTACTTCAACAGCAGAACCATCACATTCTCCAGCATCACCTAGGCAACAGTTATAGGGTGCACATTATTGTTAGCCAAAATTAGCCAATCAAACACTTCTAATGGACCTTTCTGGTGCTGTCCTTGGTGCTGACTTATATTTGTAAAATCACTTTAACTTGATGCCACAAATAAATGATGCCCACCTGTTTTTGACTTCCAGCATATGGCTACTTTACTTGTATAAAATCATACATAAAATCATAGTGGATTATTAGGGCAGAACATTTTTAGGTAAAAAAAAAACAAATTTGTGTTTTTTGCAATTAAAAAAGCTTTTTTGCGATTTGCTAATTGCGACCATTAGAATTGCATTTTCGATTTGATTTCGATTGTGCAGCCCTAGTTGAGATGTTGCAGGCTGCCTGTCTGGTGTTTAGTTCAATGTTCTGATGGAGTCGACTGTGTTTTAAAGCCAGTAATTCCCCTCCCTTTCATCTAATTTAATTATGTACTGACATCTTCCCTTTTCTTCTCACGCAGGATAAAAGCAGCTTAAGCTTTTATGTGGAGCATTAAAGACAGCAGCAGTGAATAAACTCACTCATTGATAGTTTGGCCTGTGTTTAGAGCGATCACAGTTGAATACGGTGAGGCACACGCTTACTGTTCTTCATTATGCTTGACTGGAGTTCAATTGAATGGATTAGTCTTGTTGCATGTCCTCTGTGTGTTAATGTGGGTTCTCTCCAGGACTTCCTGTCACAGACCAAACCAATGCATGTGTTAGGAGAGAGAATCTCTAAACCAGCTCTAAACTGTGCAACACTTAACCTGCAAAGAAATACCTCTAGAGCAGTGATTCCCAAACTGGGGTCCGGGGAAGCCCAGGGGTCCATGAAAGGTCCTGCAGGGGGTACATTAAGTAAATAAAGAAATTTAGCTTGACATTAATAGTAGATAAATGTAGAAATGTAGAAAATTTATATATATATAAAATCAAATCTAACTTAAAGCTATATACTGTTCCTAGAGAGTGTTGTTTCTATGTTTTCATTAGAATTGTTGATAAGTTTTGTATTCTGATTTAGGGGGGCCACAGACAATTTTCAGATACTGAAGGGGACCACAGCACTCTTCACTTTGGGAATGGCTGCTCTAGAGAAAGCCCATGTACCTAAGTTACCTAGTTACCGTTTGTTGAATGAATGTGATGTCTCTGTGTTAGCCCTGTGACTAACTAGACACTATTTGGGGTGTGCTCTTTGGTCGGCAGTGGCTCAGTGTTAGAGCAGTATTCCTATAACCAGAAGGTTGGCTGTTTATATCCCCCTCAAAATTGTGCATAATATCACTGTGTCCTTGGGCAAGACACTTAACCTACATTGCATATGAATAGATGTGGTTGTGTGATTGATGCGTGGTAAGGCCGCTGGGTATTACCCAGTCACTCGCTAATCCTAACTGGAATAGTCAAATAAAAAAATCATTATAACTATGATAAAGAAGGACTTGGCACTAGTTTGTACATGCCATACAAAACAAACACGACATTGCAATGAATCTCCCTCACTCATTAGCATGTTTGTGTAGTTGTGCATTTGCTCTCTGATGGTATGTGAAATAACAAAAACACTCATTATCCCACTACACCCTGAAAGCTGTGAGCTGTTCACTGCAAAGTAATTACCTCACAAAAAAAATCACACACTCAGAATTCTACAGAAAGACTTATATCTCGCTCTGTCACAGGAAGCATTGTTGAGACTGCACCTCGCAAGTATAATCGGCATCAAAAAGTCAGTTTGGGAACATTCATCAAACTAGTGCAAAAAGGAGCCCACAGCGAGGAAGGCATTGTGGGAATCGGCTGTGTATAAACATTGGTACGGCAAGCGGGAGGGGCCATGCCAAATCAGCACAAATATCTTTAATTAGTATGAGAGTAATAGCTGTAGTTACGTAGACAAACAAACAAGCCATTAATCACCTCATTGGCACTGTCATACGCATGCATTGTATAGAGGCAATATAATGTGTCAGGAAGTGATGGGTAAAACGAAGAACGATACAACTGTCAGACAAACGTGACCTTGTTCTGGCCTTTACATGAAACTGGGTAAAATCATACTTACTCCCATCACATTCTTAGCTGCAGAACCATAAAACTATACAACTATCCTCTGTTCCATCACCACCAAATATCTTGCTCCCCTCTGCCACATCACTACCTCAGCTGCAGCTCCATCTCACACAGCTTTAACAACGCAACAACAGAGCACTCTCACTCTCCTCAATCCCATCGCCATCTCAGCAGTAGAACTACCTTATTCACCTCTATCACCATCTCAGTAGCAGAACCATCTCACTATCCTCCATCACCACCTCAGCAGCAGAATCATCTCACTCTCCTCCATCACCACCTCAGCAGCAGAATCATCTCACTCTCCTCCATCACCACCTCAGCAGCAAAATCATCTCACTCTCCTCCATCACCACCTCAGCAGCAGAATCATCTCACTCTCCTCCATCTCCACCTCAGCAGCAGAATCATCTCACTCTCCTCCATCTCCACCTCAGCAGCAGAATCATCTCACTCTCCTCCATCTCCACC
>JAVQKC010091766.1:0-11050 GCA_036025475.1 Philypnodon macrostomus
TTTAACTGTCTTTTCTGTAAAGCACCTTGAATTGCCTTGTGTATGAATTGTGCTATACAAATAAACTTGCCTTGCCTTGCCTTGCCTTGCCTTGCCTTGCCTTGCCTTGCCTTGCCTTGCCTTGCCTTTCCTTATATACAAAAAAACCATAGCAACCAGCTCTACCAAACACTTTAACCATAGAAGTAAGTGCCTTTCTTTCTAATGGCTGCATAATCCATAATGTTATTGTATTCAGTTCCCTATGCTGTGGGATACCTGCCATACAAGGACTACCAGTAGGATATGCTCTTGAATTGATCGCTGAACTTTCCCCTCACCCTCACCATCATTCATTACCACAGAAAATTCGCATTTTTGTGGTTGTCTGCATCCGCTATATACCATTTTTCACTAATTGCCTGCGTCATATGAGCAATGGCTGCTTTACGTATGACGCTGGTTTTAACGCATCTCACGGAATATCTTTTTACATTCATGGTGTCCGGACAATACGCAAACTGACACACGGCGCCGACCGTGGCTCGACAACGTGAAGCAGTCAAGAGCGCACGCACGGAGCCAAGGCTGTGCGTCGAGTGCGCCAGTGACTGTGTGTTTTGAATTCAAATGCAGCAGCAACACACCACACCAGACCTGCAAATGCGGGGCTGAGCGAGAGAGGAGACGCTGTGGATGGCGATGAAAGGGACAGTGGTGAGGCATGATCCAACATTTTTAGCCAAGTAAAATATTAACAAGATGCAGCAACTCTCATCCTCAACGCTGGCTCGAGATAATACAAGTCTAAAACAACACTGAAAATGACAAAATAAAAAAAGGCACCTACCATATTGACTTCAGAAACCATGTCTATGCTCGCGATGTCTATATTCATCCCCACTGCCACCGGTGCACCTGTAAGGGGAATGGACGTTGTAATACAGGACGCATACATTATTCTCGTCTGATAAAATTTTTGTATCTCCTCCATTCCCTTCCACCTACAAGCTACAAGACACATCACACACTGAGCTTGGCGTTTTTAACACGCACTTGAGGCTTAATGCCGCTAATGTAGACTTTTTAGTGGAATAATTGGAACAGTGAGCTGGATCGATCAAGTTAAAAGCCTGTCTTATCTCCCCATCAAGTGAAATATGCATTCATCGTTCATCTCTCGGACTAATTGGGGAGGCCTATTTGGCTGTGAAGGGATGATTATGCAAATTAAAACAGATTTTGCGATTCATTAAACATGTATTGCACGTCACAGCGGCGTGGAAAACACACACACGCGCGCACACACACACACACGACACACACACACACGACAGTCGTTTCCATTTTACCTCCAAAATCTGGTCTCAACCGAATGTCGTATCCCTTCATCAGTCTATCCACTGTCTCCTTTACCAGAGGCATATTGCTTGGATCTTTGATATCCTTGGCGCTGCTGCGGAGAAAAGGTGTTGTAATGCAAAATGTCCCGTTAATATATGCGAGGCACGCTTTTAACGGGGCTATATGACATCCAAAGCAAGAGATACATACACTCATAAAAAAAAAAAGACTTACCCTTGCGCCCAGACGAATGTCACTAATAAACAAAAAGTAAAAATCCCAAAGTGGTTTTTCCTGATCCTCCCCATCGCCACAGGTTTTGAGGTGGTTTCGGGATGCGAGTGAGGAGAGCGCACATCCAACTTACTCCAGACAGCGCAGAGGAGCCACTGAGGAGCGCATGCGCGGAGAGAGCCCAAGATCAAAGAGTGTAGACCGATGATGGTGGATGAGCAGTTTCCATTGCAGAGAAAAATATTAAAGGGACCAGTCGTTGTGCGTAATGAGAAAAACAGGCCTTTACGCATAGAACTATGGGTGTTTAAAACCTTTATTTAGTTTTTATAGAAATGATATGAGCTAGGCTGTGGAGAGTTGTCTTTACAAGGTCACACAGTGCAGTTGAGTGCAGTTACAGCCTTACACCTATAGAGTATTGATAACAACTTTTCTATTTTTGACAGGACAGACCATTTTGCAGTTATCCATACAAAACAATACGTTTGAGTCCCGTGCAAAGCTTTTTTGCACCTACGTCTGTGTGCAAAAAAGGAAAGCACAACCCAACCCAGATATTTTTCTCAACTTTGAGGTGATTTTTGAAGCTTCAAGGAGGACGAGGCTCCTCTTAACTGCACTTTGATGTGGTTGTAGTGGGGGCTGCGTTTCTGTAGAGGGCAGACTTCTGAGCATTGATTCACTGTTGCATCACCTCCTGTTACACTCATCATAAATTATATCATCTACTTCTTTTTGAAGTGTTTCTTGGGTTGTGCGTATGTGCCTTTTGCATTTGAGCGGGATGCATATAGGTTTAGGTCCATAGATGTGTGTTTGGGGTTTTAAGATGTAGTCCGGAGGTTTCCTTAAAAAGAATGTAATATAAAAATCTGTCATAATTATTATTACTTTACTTTAGTCCCTCCCCCATCAAATCAGAGTTTGTGTGTTACCAAATATAGTCAAGTTTTTGAGTGGTGCCCACACAATCGCTAATTTGATGTTGCTGTAAAAGACCAGTGGAGGTGGGAGGAACTAAAGGAAAATAATAATTATGACATATTGCATACTTTAGGTCATAGAACAACAGGGACTACAGCATTAAAAAAGCGGCCAGGCCAGTCTACTGATCTCAACACAAGTGGTCTGTGAAACAAGTGTGCGGCAGGAGAATAAACGAGTTTCCTGTTAATTTGATTCAGATGTGAGTGGTGCATTCGCTGAGAGGTTCTTCCCATAGACGTGGGGTTGTTAGATGCTGATGGTCTGTCTCTTGTAGCATATCTTCAGTTTACGTCTGTTCATCCATAACCCTAAAAGAGGATCAAAAAAACATGAGCCTTTTGGACACATCTGCAGTGCACTTCTTCTTGTCTAGCTCTGTGCCACCCGTTCTTCACATGCATCCCATAAGACCGTTTTTAGCAGAAATACATGTGACACACCTGCTCTCCATCTTGTCTTACTCATTATTTCACAGAAGCCTCAAAACAAAAAACACTTGAAACACGAGGCGCATGATGAGCAGATTTGCACCCCCCAGTGTTATGTAACAGATCGCTCCCCGTCCCACTCCATTTGTGTGAGTGTTTTTTTGTGTGTGTTTTTTTTGCACTGAATTTCTCTCCTCGTCGTTCTTGGACATACATCTTGGTGTGTGGCTCAGTTAGAAACCAGGACGTGAATCACCCTGGTTATTCATTTTACTGACGGTAGGTATAGGTTATAACATTTGATAACTACATGAGCGTTAGTAAACAGGTAATAGATCCTAAAGCTATAAATACTGTTATTCAGGTTTAATTCCTAAGTTATAACCCCATGTAAAACAATGCAACTCTATAAAATGTTTGTTAATGGTGTATTACTGCTAAATAGAGGTAAGTTATTATATCAGTGAAACGACGATATTATGGAAGCACGTCAGTCCGCATCCACGATAACTCAAAAACAAAATCCCGGATCAGTTTCAACATTTGCACACAGGTACATATCATAACGACGCCAAACTGTATCGATTTGGGTACTTCTTCGATGAAAGAAGAATTGCCTTTCAAGAATTGGGATTCTTGAAAGGCGCTATAGAATATAGTTGTATAGCGCCTTTCAAGAATCCCAAGGCGCTTACAATGAAGTCCATCTCACTTCACAGTCAAATTGGTGATGGAAAACTACCCCCTTATAGCCACAGCTGCTGTGGGGCACACTGACAGAGATGTGGCAGCCATTCTGCACCTACTGACCAACACCAAACACATTCATCCATAGGCAATGTGGGTTAAGCGTCTTGCCCAAGGACAGTTTTGAGTGGAATTCAAACCGCCAACCCTCTTCTGATAGTACTTATACTAGAGTAGTAATATTATTATTTTAACACTACTCTTACTTGAGTATAGTTTTACAATTTGAGTAAGAGTGCTTCGACCCACTTTTAAATGATCAAGGTATATAGATTTATGTTATAAAATAGTGAGAAGATTTTGAAATGTAGTTTCCTGTGCCGTAATGTGTTGAAATGGGGGGGTAATATTTTTTTCAGTTTGAAAATACATCCGACTACATTCAGTTACTCGATTGCTAGCTAATCTTTTAGCATTTTAGGAAAGTATGTCATGTATCTTGAACCAGGTGATATCTATAGTTTATTTATAGTTCACTGTAAGGAACATAATTGTTATTTAAAAATCAAATATCCCTAACTTTTGGTGACTAGTATAATATGGAACAGGCCTGTCCAGTTCAGCCCAGTCCGAATGAAGCAGAAACTTACCGAAGTGATTTTTCCTGCCAGTGGGATCAACAACTCCTCTGCCATACCCACACATCCAATGTCCACGGCTGGGGAAAGAGCTGAGGAGACTTAGGAAGGGCTGGTCAAACGTTGGTGCAGGCAAAGACTTACTGGAGAGGGCTCGGGTCCATGTGCCAAGAACAGTAGCACCACACGCTCCAGCACATCACATGACCCAGCCCAGCGTGACACAACCACAGTCTGCTGCAAGCAATTAGCTTTAAGTCAATTTAGAAGGAAAGACCAATGGAGCGGAGAACAGAGCGGGCACAGAGGTGGGACATGGGACCGAAGAAATGAATGTTGAAAGATAAGGACTTTTGAGGAGAAAGTGTGACAGAAACTATTAATGTATCAATCACATTCTGCTCTCCCAAAATCTGGCTTGTCAGGGTTGACTAGACCAAAACAATACTCAAGTAAGGGTATTATTTCAAACTAGTAGAAGTAAATGTAACTAATGGACCCCAGGAAGACTAGTAGCTACCCTGGTTGCAACTAATGTGGATCCATATTAAACAAATAAACTCAATATTAGCTACATTTGGACCACATTGGCAAGCCTTCAAATGTTGATTCTCTTTCTTTAAAGCTAAGAAAATAAAAAAATAAAAAACAGAAAAGGCTTTCAAAGACTGGGATTGGAAAGAAGGGATTTCTTATTTAGGTTAAGGCCTAAACAAACTGAGCCATAATATTAACAAGAAAGGACAGTGTGGTCCACTGGGAGGTGCCAACAGAGAGCCAGGCTGAGAGCACTACCATTGTTCCGAATAGTTGTTGGGCAAAGAGATGACCATCATAACCAACCAAATGCAGGACATAAAGCTGGTTTAGGTGGGGCAAACAGGGACAATGTGGGACAAACACTGCAAAACAGTAAGAATTAGAAAGCATGTGGTGAGCTCTTAAAACAAACGGTTCTAAATAGAACTATCTGTGGGACTAGACACCTCTCCAGAAAAAATTACAAAACAGTGAATTATCTTTCGGTGTTTCAAAATCATTCAAAGCATCTTAATACAATGAGAGTTTATCAAAACCATAAAACAACACTAATAGTCTAATAAAAAAAATTTAATCTGCCATAGCATATTGTCTCAAAAAATGGTATACACCAGCACATATTTGCAAATGACGTTGATGATGTGTGTTTTTGTAACCCACTCGTGGATAATACACGTATGTTTGTACCATGTTAGGTCCGACCAGCGCTCAATTAAATAAACTCAAACAGCCACAATGAAGACACAAACACAAAATGGTTGAAAATATGAATTTGGCTTTAGTTAACTGATTTATACTCAAATGTAACAGTCACTTATTGATATACAAAAAATTAAATGGCACCTTTAAAACCCCAATGTCTTTGGTTTGCACTAGTGCTTTGTTCCCCTTTTATCATTCAGTCCAATGGAGTGCATTCCCTAACTAAGCCTATGCTGTCGTCCCCGACAGTAAGGTGTATATTGGCGAAATGGCCCCATACGTCTGCCCCATACATCTGCCACAAATGGCACCAACAATCAGACATTGTGTGATTTCTAAGGGTTTTTATATTGTTAATGGGTTAAGGGACTTTTTGACTTTTTTGATTTATCTAGATGTTTGTGAAGAATGTTTTTGCCAGATTTGGTAAAACTAAATTGTTCTTTCAGTCTATAGGGGGCGCTATAGAGGTAACTGGCATCATATTGGTCAGATGTGTTCAGGGCCAAGGGGTAATTAGGTGTTTCAGGTTTGAGCCTAATCGGACATCGTATGTGCAAGTTAGAGGCTGTCAAATATACCTGACCTCCCAATTTCAATCCAAAATGGCCGACTTCCTGTTTGTTGTAGGCTGGGGCCAACATAATATTTTATGTTGGGTACACTATGGAGAATCACTGTACCAACTTTCATTGCTCTGCTAAAGTAAGTGTGTCCAGAGTCCAATAGGGGTCATAAACATAGGGGCAATACTGAGGCATTCTTTATTTGATCTCTGTAATTTATCTATATACATTAAATATACACTAGCCCGGATCACTGTGCTATAATTCATGCAATTTTCTTTGTGTTCAGCAGGATTATTGGCTCAATAAAAGGGCATCGATTGTCATTAATCATAGAAGTACCAAACTCAATCCAGTTCAGCGTCTTGTACCTGTGTGCAACAGTTGAAAAAGATCCAGCAGAGACTTTCTGAGTTATTGCGTTCAAAATGTTGGCCAGTAATTAATAATTACTTAATTAATATTAATCGTAGAAGTACCAAAATCAATACAGTTCGGTGTCTTTATGATATGTATCTGTGTGCAAATGTTGAAACTAATCTAGCATTTAGTTGTTGAGTTATCATGTTCACATGTATAATCTGTGGACGTGGACGCAGACCAACGTTATTCCATAATATCGTCGTTTCGCTGATATAATTATGAATCTGAGCAGGTACCAATGCAGGTTGATTGGTACAATCCTACCACAACAGATCTAGCTGTCGGCTGTTGGTGATAGTGTATGCGATCCTAGTTCCAAGGCTCAATCGGGTTGACTTGCTATCTACTGGAATATTTTCCATGGATCTTGATCCATACACCAAAAGACCTAACTGATTTGCTCCAAAGCTGAGTGATGTCATGGGTCTGGGTTCCTGTTCGATCAAAAGAGCTTGCCCGTGGCCATTGTCGTAGTGCTTGGTTTCGACTCCAACGTGGCCCAGGTATCCTCTTACATACTTTAGACAACAGCTGATGTTTCTTGCTTATGTTTTTAAACGTGTTGGTTATTATAATAATAATAATACATTTTATTTAAAAGCACTTTTCTCAACACTCAAAGACGCTGGCTTTCTGTGCTTAGCTCGAGATGT
Source organism: Philypnodon macrostomus (assembly GCA_036025475.1). Taxonomy (NCBI): domain Eukaryota; kingdom Metazoa; phylum Chordata; class Actinopteri; order Gobiiformes; family Eleotridae; genus Philypnodon; species Philypnodon macrostomus. The sequence continues at coordinate 7,185 of JAVQKC010091766.1, forward strand.
AGTGGAAAGATTGTGCGCTGGCAACAGTAGGCTGAATCTAACTGGCTACTGCATGGGTACGTGACCTATGTTTGGTTAGATATGTAATTTGCTGTGTTTAATTACAGTCAGATTTTGTTGACAGAAAAAGGGAATGTTAACAGCAAAATGAAAACTAACTAAAATAAATAGTGCTATTTTAGCATTCACAGTGCTTGCAAAATAAACATTATAGAACACAAACCGTTTTAATGTCAAAGCAAGGATTCACTGTTATTTGTTTAGCTTTTAGTTAAACTAGGTTTTACACTTGGGTTACACCTGCTTAAGAGAACTTTTTGTGAGAAGGATAGGGGAGGGACTTGAGACAGCCAACCACTGTCACTGCAAACTTGTCAGTACCGTAGTGTATTGATTCAGAGTTTGTTGGTTCTATGGGGGCTCATGTTGGCCGTGTGTTGTATTGGTATTGTTCTTTGTGTTATTCCTGACCTTCCCTGAAAATATCATTCAAATCCATTAAGTAGTTTTTTGCGTAGAGTTGCTTACAGACAGACACACACAAACACTACTGAACAAATTATTTTTACCACCAGGCTTATTTGTTCACTTACATACTGTCAACTTTAGAAAGAGCTCGTTCCTCAACATCTGTGTATCAAAATTAGACAGCCTCAAGTTGTTGGACATTGGATTTGAGGTGCTGTGGGAGGGAATCAAATAATTATACACTTTTAAGACAGCTGATGGGTTGAAATTCTTCTATCGTCATTTGAATAGCCTCGTTGATGATTCATGCCTAAAATTCATATTTCCCAGAGGAATTTGAGCGTGAACCCTGCACAGAATGCTAGTGCCACTGGCAAGGACTTAAGAGAACAGAGCAGGCATTCATGCAGCCTCCAAAGTCATAGGATTAAAACGTGGGCAATGATCAGAGCAGAACTCAGCGCTTGGTTGGACTGAGAGCAAATTCTGAGCACATGACCGCTGCTGAAGACCGTAGGCCTTTCTGCCCTGACAGGTTATATCACAGTTACTGGTGAGGAATGATATGAAGCGGCCCACATTAATATCTAAAAATTGTCCACACCGCCCCAAATCTGAACTCTATCAAAATAAAATTAAAACAGCACTCTCTAGTTCTAAATCTCTCTAGCTTTAAGTGATTTTTTTTAGATAAATATTAGTCCGCAACTTGTACATGTGAACGTAATAACTCAAATTGCTGGATCTTTTTCAGACGCTGGATTGAGTTCGGTACTTCTAAGATTAATGACAATTAAATAATTAACAACTTAATGCCTCGATTCACTTTTATTGAGCCAATAATCCTGCTGAACATAAACGAAATCGCATGAATTTTGGCACAGTGATCTGGGCGTTTATATATTTAATGTACATGAGTTAGAGGTTACTGCAAGGTATACAATGACCACCTAATAAAACCTGTATAATCATCAGACTGAATTACCATAAATAAACTAGGCCTGTGCTGTCGTCCCCGACAACAAAGTGTATATCGGCGAAACGCCCCCATACGTCTGCCACAACGGGCACCTTAATCAGACATTGTGTGATTTCTAAGGGTTTCTATATTGTTAATGAGCAATTAAGAGGCCACGCCCCCAAACCATGACAAAAATTGGAAGGGTCTATTTTACTTTTTTGAATTGTCTGGATGTTTGTGAAGAACATTTTTGCCAAATTTTGTAAAATTCCCTAAAACTACATTCTTCTTTGTCTATAGGAGGCGCTATAGAGGTAACTGCCATCATATTAGTCAGATGTGTTCAAGGCCTGGGGGTAATTAGGTGTTTCAGGTTTGAGCCTAATCGGGCAAAGTATGCGCAAATTAGAGGCTGTCAAATATACCTTCCCAATTTCAATTTCAAGTTTGTTGTTGGCTGGGGCCAAAGAGAATCACTGTACCAAGTTTTATTGCTCTCTGACAAAGTAAGTGTGTCCAGAGTCCCATAGGGGTTATTAACATGGGGGTGCTATAGAGGTATGTACATTAAATATACAATTGCCTGGATCACTGTGCCAAAATTCACGCAATTTCGTTTATGTTCAGCAGGATTATTGCCTCAATTAAAGTGCATCAAAGCATTAATTACTTAATTATTTAATTGTCATTGTAGAAGTACCAAACTCAGTCCAGTTCAGCATCTTCATGATATGTACCTGTGTGCTGGATCTTTTTCAACTTTTGCAAAGACTTTTTGAGTTATTGTGTTCACAGTTTTGGCCAGTAATGAATTACTTACTTAATATTCGCCGTAGAAGTACCCAAATCGATACAGTTCTGTGTCTTTATGATATGTACCTGTGTCCAAATGTTGAAATGGATCCAGCATTTAGTTTTTGAGTTATCGTGTGAATGTGAAGAATGTGATGCCAGTTACCTCTATAGTGCCCCCTATAGACTGAAAGAACAAAATTTGTCAAAAACATCCAGACAAATAAAAAAAAAAGACAACTAGACCCTTCCCATGGTTGGCATGGTTTGGAGGTGGGGCCTCTTCATTGCTATATTGTTAACAATATAAAAACCCTTAGAAATCACACAATGTCTGATTATGGTTGGTGCCAGTTGTGGCAGACGTATGGGGGTGTTTCGCTGATATACACCTTACTGTCGAGAACGACAGCGTAGGCCTACTCGTTATTCATTTTAAGCTAAATTTCTGACTCTGGGGGGCCCCAAGTGTGGCAAACCAGACTCTCCTCTGTACCAGCGTGAGTCTGATGACTCACTCGCATCCATTGATTTCTGGGGCAGGGCGAACAGTTATCTAATCAGAAAAGTGTCAAAAACAGCCTACATTGTGCATAAATAAACAAATGAACATTAACTGAAGAATTAAATCAACATGGCTCAGTAAAGAAGAGATACCTGACCTGAAAACCTGCTGCTGTGAAAACCTATGTCAGAATTAAATACTTTTGCTACTTCCGTGCGCCATCTTGAATGTCTTGTAGAAGCAAGCACGAAGCAAGCGTTAATGCAGATTAACTAATGCTCGGAAACGCAGAACCGCCGGATCCGTGTGGACGCAACGCGTAAACGATAAAATAGCTTTGCTGATACGCCTTAACTTGTCTCCGTGTTGTTGTGAAACCTGCACGTTTCAGATAAGTGTTTGACTTTATTCCATGTGTATGTCACAGTAGTGTTTTTATTACTTAATCTTGTTGTTTGTAAACTGGATTGTTGTATATTGTAATATCGCCAGGCCATTATTGTTCAATAAAATAAATAAACGCAAATGAAATGCAGGTGTCGACTGGCAGCACACTGGAGTGAGTTTAATTTAGAAGGGATTGGAATACTGATGAGTGTACCGCAGTCTGAAATGAGAGCCAGCCTCTTGAACTTCTTCCTTTCGCAAATAGTGACCATAGCCAGATCTCCACACTGTAGTAACTAGGGCCCTCTGGTGGTGGGCATCCATCTATCATAGATATATATCTATATATAGATATATATATATATATATATATATATCATATATAGATATATATATATATATCTATATATAACATATAGATATAGATAGAGATCTATCTATCTAATGTAGCAAGTCCATTACTAGTCCTTTTGAAATAAGAAGACATGCACTTTGAGATTTTTAGGAAAATGTTTATTGATTTGTGTTTTGCTCTCAGCAGCTGTGCTATAGACGTGTAAAAGAGTAGTACAAGTATAGTAATCTACATATCTTTAGTAACGTTCTGTAATGTAATGAACTTACCTTCATGAAGAAACAAGAGGTTTGATTTGGTGTTGGTACCATATATTTGAGTGAAAAACTAAACAAAACAACAAATACCCAATATGTACAATCTGCAGAGATTAAGTTAAGGATAAGTACAAAGTGCAC
>JAVQKC010091788.1:0-13303 GCA_036025475.1 Philypnodon macrostomus
TTGAGCCATGACACAGACTAGTGCAGAAACAGAACTGAGATGGATATCAGCAGAGGTGGAGAGTACTCACTTATATTTACTTGAGTAACTTTTTGAATAAATTGTACTTCTAAGAGTAGCTTTACTGCAGCCAGCCAAAGTCTAACTGTTACTCATGTGTGCATTAAACCAACATACAATGTGAGGTACATTCACTAATGTCTCCTAACCAGGCACTGACATCACCTACATGTAGAGAGTGGTTGTCATTTGTCAAAACCATCTTAAGTTTTAATATTTTGTGGCTAACTCTAATGTATATATTGAAACCTATATCTTCATAGAATATAGCAATTATCTGTGCGCAAAACCACGCGTAAAACCAGCAGTGCAGTGAGGTTCATGTCTAGAAAGAGTAGCTTCACATAAACCAACAGCTGCGACTTCCTGCACCACTTAAAGCCGCTTTACGCTTTACGCTTTACGGGTGGAGTTTACTCATCACAGTCTGCTCTGAGCGCGCGTACTGCACTTCAGATTCTCTTTCTCAATCCTCAGCTTTGGACATACGAGCTGAACGGGATTCTTGAAATGACACTTGGAGGAAGGAGGAGACTGAAGTAGAGAGAGGCAACTCCAGCGACTATTTACCTCGTACCAAGCGCCGAGAGTCACCGCCTTACGCACGAGCTCACCGGGGGCTGTTCTGGCGATATGTCAGCATCAACTGCGTCCGTATCAAACGTGTCCAGGAGTGAGATGGAAAACCAAAATGCGAGTTACCACGGTAGCAGCTCAGGTATGATTTAGAGTTATTTTCAATGCGTTCTCTATCCACTACGTTGGGAATAAACCAAAAATGAAATGACAACCCAGCACAACAAGCGGGCTTTGTGTTTTCATTAGGGTCTCCGCAGCTGGGCTTGTCACGCAGCCTCACGCGCACGCTCGTTGCATAAAAGTGATGCTCTGTGCTTCAGTAGATGATAGACTGGGACCTTGTGTTGCGTAAAGAAAGTAGACTATACGCAATTGCAGGATGATAATTACTGAAGTTTGATGGACCACAAACTAGACTAGACAAAGTAGTAGTTCAAATGTTTTTGTATAAACCCGGAATGGAGGCGAATGGAGCAAAAATCAGTTAACTTCCCCAAAATGTAGTGTTTGTAGAGAGATTCTGAGCATACAATTTAAAAAACTATTGTGGTCTTCAACATTTCTGTGAGGACTTGTCCAGTACAAATCAAGAATTTTGCCTCCAGACAGAAATCTTATACAAATGTGTACATTAAATAAACAACAATAAACAATGTGAGGTACATTCACTAATGTTTCCTAACCAGGCACTGACATCACCTACATGTAGAGAGTGGTTGTCATTTGCCAAAACCATCTTCATTTGCAATATTTTGAGGTTGATGCTAATTTCTCCACTGAAAATCTATTATGGTTTTGCCTCCAGTTGCCTCCATTCCAGAATTCAGAACTTTCTGTTTACACACTTTGAGAGGGTCTATAGGCCACTGTTTAAAATCTGCACTGACCAACCATCAGCTAAATTAAACTGTATCGTCAGTGGGGAATGTGGGGTCCATCCGAAAGTGATTCCCATAGTGCCCACTGATATGAGACCTCCCAGACTGCCACTGAATGATAAAGGTTGTTTAGCATGGCTCCAGATGGGCTGCCTCTCGGGACTTTCTTTAACAATTGAGCACATTTCCTGCTTTGATACAGTCAGAATTCAGTGTGTGCAAATCTTCAGACGTGAGAGTTACCGGTCTATTTCTCCTATACATCACTGAAGTGTAACATTCACGCAAATGATGTTTCACGGTCTCAATTGACCGATTGAAATATCTCACATGGACTGTTTCACATTGATATGAAATCCTAGCTGACAGCATCTCGAAACGTGAGATAGTCCATGTGAGTTGAATATACATCATTTAGTTGGACTGATCTACTTAAAGCTGCACTCTATATCATGGTCTCACACAAACCAGGAAGTACTTACAAAAGCCAGGAAGTAGGGGGATAACATAGCCGAGATCTGGAGTTTGACGTTTAATTCTTTAAAATAAAAATAGTTGTGATAAAGCTGTGAATGTTGACATGAAACATCAGCTCCCTCACATTATTCCTGATGGATTCTAGTTCTTGATAAATACATAAATGTTTCAACCAATCAGAGCGCTCCTGTCCTGTGGAAGCATGTGATTGGTTAAACAGTTCCTTCCCTGGCTCTAAAACAAAATCCGTTAGAACCCCGCCCACAGGTGACCTCAAAGTCTATTTTTTTTCTCAGATCACCTCTCTTATGCCGCACTAATATCTAAATAATTATTTTTGCCAATATACAAAAAAATAAGAAATCAGGTAGGGCAGCTTTAAGTAAATTGAGACAATGAAATGATTCACAGAAACAATATAAGTTGAAATCACCTCACTGACCTTCCAATGTGTTCCAATCAGTTTAAGAATAATGTTGTTATGCTGGTAACAATAATGAATCCCCCGTGCTGGCAAAGTCCAAGAAAGTCCATTGTTAAGTCAAGACCAGAAGGGCCTTTCTAATAGAGTTTGTATGTTCTCCCCGTGTTTAGTTGGGTTTTCACTGTGTACTCCAATAGGATCATCCTCCGTCCAGTTTCTCCTAACCAGGATCCTGCCTCAATAGAAGCCTCCTCCTGACGAAAATGTCCCTATACGAGCCAATATCCGTTAATATTTTTAGATTATTTGGTAACAAGAGGTGTAAGCTTGATTGGGATTCACACAAAGGTAACTTGATTTGACTTTTTTAGGTCTTGTCCCGGCTCAGTGCAGCCCCATGCCTCAGCCAGCCCTGGGCTTCCAGAGAATCATCCAGGGCAATGGCACCACTGTGGGCACAGTTATCTCCCTGCAGTGTCCGGATAAACACAAACTGATCGGGAACAATGTGAAATGTGTCATGGCTGCCAACAGCACCCACTGGGAGGGAGTCACCTATTGTAAACGTAAGTGAAACCAAAATATATTCCAGAAAGAAGTGTTGACCTGAATTTAGCACTTACTACTTTTTACATGAACCTGATTGTATTAACCCCACAGATTTACACCCTGCACTTCCCTGAAAGTAGCTTCTTATGTGAAGGAAAATATATGAAAATGTCTATGATTGACAGCACACTGACACTCTGCAATAATTCATGTTTGAAATGACTTGAAAAAGCTATTGGACGGGAAATATGGTGTGAGGATAAAGCATTATAAGAGGATGCTAATGTGAGCAGCCGAAGTGAAAGAACAGGTGCACATTCAGCCGTTTTGTGTTTAGTGAGCAGAAAAACTCTTAATTATATTTCAGAAGCAGTCACCACAGGAGAGAAGGGGCTGTCTGTTGTCGAATGTGAAAATTGAATTTACATATTGTTCTGTCAGTAAAAAGCTTTGTAGTGTAGCGAGTGTTAAACAGGTTAAGGTCAGATATTGTTTGTGGGTCAGGACGCTGTATAATAACTTTACAAAGTCACATCATTTGCAGCTGCAGAAATCAAAATGAGGAAGTGATCTCTGTCCTGCACAAACACAAATATAGATTTATAAATGGAAATATTTGGCTACTGATACATAATGATAAATGCAGTTCAATTTGGCTTATATATTGCATTGCCAGCCAGTATTTATGTGGTTTTAGCCCGGAGGTTTCCTCAAATAAGAAATTGGTAAAATAAAAACAATGTATGTAAAATGATCTATGATGTAACACTAACCCTAGCCCTAGCCCTAGCCCTAACCCTAACCCTAACCCTAACCCTAACCCTAACCCTAACCCTAACCCTAGCCTAGTCCTAGCCCTAGCTCTAACCCTAGCCCTAACCCTAACCCTAGCCCTAACCCTAGCCCTAGCCTAGTCCTAGCCCTAGCTCTAACCCTAGCCCTAACCCTAACCCTAGCCCTAGCCCTAACCCTAACCCTAACCCTAATCTGTCATAATTATTATTTTGCTTAATTCCCTCCCCCTGGCCTCTACAGTGACATCAGATAAGAGTTTGTGGGTTGCCACTTTGACCAATAGTAGTCCAGTTTTTCATTGACGGGTGATCCACACAACTTGGATTTGATGTTGCTGTAGAGGCCAGGGGAGGAACTTAAGAATGACAATAAAGAATTAATCTGAGTAATCACCATGACTTAGAGAAGATGTTCAATTATGTTAAATCCAGTTTTCTTCTCTACAGCTCTGTCTTACAATGAGGTCTACGGATTCCATTTGGCCATGCTGATATCAATTGTGAGCACTGCCATCATCTGTCTGATGTCCATGGCTTTTCTCACCTGCTGTTTAGTGGACTGCATTGAAAACAGCAAAAGGAAAAAGCTGGAGAGGTTAGTGAAGTCAATTTAAAAAATGCTTTACACAAAAAAATGTATAACAGGATGCATAATCTTCTCTAGAATCTCTAGATCAGGGGTGCCCATTGATTTGACCCGCCAGGACATCCCAGAATATATGGATACTAAGCCCAATTTTTGAATGACAGAGGCTGAATGTCCAAATTCCCCATTCAGCTCAGAGTTGGTCCAATGGTTAGCTACATTCAATGATAAGATATGACTGGATTGATAAAACAGGAAAAAAAATTAACTGGTTAAGTGCCAGATTTTATTTATTAATTTTTCACTATGTATAGACAACAGTCTAAGTCCACATGAATAGGAATGTTGACTCTTATATTACATTTTTTGGGGGGAGGACCCCCAGACCCCAGATTACATATTATTACGCTAAAATATTCATAAGGAAACTTTGTAATAAACAAAATGGCTTCAATTATAGAAGCATTGATTGATATTTCATCTCATTAAATGCCAAATATTTTTGCATTTGGCCCGCGGACCAGTAATACATTTTTATTTTTTGCCCCCGAGGATTTAAACCTTTGTGCACCTCTGCTCTAGAGCCAACAGCAGACCTTCAACCCTGTCTAAAACATTGGCACTACAGCTGCAGAATTCATCACAGTCAAATTGAAATGCAATTTTGGAGAATATAATATCCCCTGCACAAAACAAAATATAAGTTAAAATCCTGCTGATCTTGTTTAACCTCTACCAAGTGTTAATGCTTCCAATATTCTGCTGTGAACTGAATCTTGGTTTTAAAAGCAAATCAATAGTTGTCATAAAAAATGCAATTAGATATTTTTTCAGCCAGTAAATTGCACAGTATAAATCATAGCTATATTATGCTTTATTTGTGTTTGCTAGAGACTCTGAGACTGTGCCACGGTGGGAGGAGCAAGGCCAACATCAGCAGGAGGTGGACAGGCCACGATACAGTAACAAGAGCCGAAACAATAATAACAACAATATAATGGAACTGGGAGTCCACAATGATCCGGGACGGGGTGAAAGCTCCCACTCATGCAGGTAAATACAGTCAAACTACATACCATTTACCACAGTGCTCTTCAAGGATATGCAGATCTCTGAGTCTGACTTTTCTTTCCAGGTGTCTACAGCAGTACGGATATGGTCCGAGTTCTTATGACGGTACATCCCGACCCGCTCCTCTTCCTGGAAATGAATTTACCCAACCTCTTTTACCACAAAATCTGAAATATTCCCAACCCTATAGTGATTCCCAACATCAGTACATCATGCATTCAGCACAAGATCTCTCCACAAGGTCCAGTTTGGTTTGGGAATATGGAGCACAAGAGAGCAGTTTGCCACAAGTCACAAATCAGTCAGACAGAAGGAATAATAACTCTGGTAAAGAATTTTCCATACGAGTTATATCAGTCTGACATCAGAGGATATTGACATTATAAGGAGGTCACTACCATACAAAATGGGACTACACATTCCAAAATATTGTGGACATATGTGGTGGAAAGGTTGTCACGTGCCTCTGTGAAAAGTAAAGGCACACTGCCCTCTGTTGTTGAGTGGGAGGTATTACGGATTGTGTTGGATTTACATTTTCAGAGTATTTCAATCATCATGAAGCTGAAGACTCGGAGCCTGGTGACTTGTTAGTCGCGTCAAGTCAAGTGGGTATTTTGAGCAAAGGATATGATAAGTTTAAGTTTAATATTTTGGGCAATGATTAAGAATAATAGCAACATAAATGTTATTTAATGTAAATAAATAGATAGTCCTCATATAGCATTCTGTTGGAAAAGATACACTGTGTAGTTCAATAATGCAACTTAATTATATTCTCAGATAAACTGTAATTTGACATTGACTAACGAGACAATTTATGGAATAAAGTAATGACTCTCCGTGTCCTGTCTGTTTATCTGTCTGCTATTCTTAATTAATCTCCTGTCTGCGACCTAATAAGAATCCCGGAGGTCACGTGTCTCCGGGCGCGAGGTGTGTTTGCGTAGCCTAGAGCACGCACAGCCGTTTGGAGTCTGGTCGACGGAGGGAAGACGCATGGCAGGTTTGTAACTGAAGGGTTAATGCTGTGGGCTGTGCAGGAGCCACTTGTTCAGTGTCAGTGCGTAAGAACATCGGCTGTAACGGGAAAAACCGGCAGAAGATAAATGAATCAATGATCTGTATTTTTGCTATAGGCCCTAGTTGTTTATGTTTGTCTCAACGTAATAGCCAACTTCAGCAGGTTGTAAAATATAAATTAAACAACTCATAAAACCATATAATTGAACTGGTATTACAAAACAGTAGCCATTCGTTTATTCCAGCCCCTACAGCTTGTTTTTGCCTTGGGTCTGTTTACATTGTACAGTGCCATATCCTTCTCACTAGATCCTGACGGCTACCACAAGCAGCTCTTCAGGGATGCTCATTTCCTGTGCTCACATCAGAGGATGGACCATGAACTGCTGGACAAGTTGGTGCTCCAGCTGAACAGGACCTACCCCCAGATACTATGTGACAAGGAGGCTCACAGGGTTGCTATTTCTATACACTGTATTAAAAATATTATGTTACGTATATGTTTTTTTTTTTACTTAATCAACATTTGTCTCAGCAGTTCAGGAACCTAAGAGTGCCCACTAAGCTGCGATTGGCCGAGCTGTTCAGAAGTCTACACTATAAAGGAGAAGAAGCATGTTATGAATTCTACAGAGGACTTCAGATTCACGCAGAGGACATCCACTCCAGACTGCCCTCTAGAGTCCGATACAGAGGTGAGATAAACTGTAGCCCGGGTTCCACTGGATTTAACTAAAGTAAGAGCCTCCTGTAGTTGGTCAGGTTTAGGTTCATGTGTCCAAAGAATGAGGTGGGCTGACCTGGTATTCCGTCAATGGATTTTATCTTCCCTGATGCATATTCCAAGATTAAATGCCAGTATTCATTGGATTCAAATTGTGAAAGAGTGCATCAGGGAGCATGAGACATCATTTTCACACATGGATTGGCCACACCTTGACCCCATTGAGAATCTTTGTGATGTGCCGGAGAAGGCTCTGCGCAATGGTCCGAATCTACCATCATCAGTACAAGATTTTGGTGAACTAGTCCTGGTTCAGTTCTGGTTTATTCAGACCTGGTCTTGATTTAGACTTTTTTCAATTCAGTATCTGGTAAAGGCTTACTCTACATTGTTTTAAATATATTGTACGCATGTCCCAAATCTTGCTTGTTAGCGCTAATGCTAATCAATAGATGCTAATCCACCTACCAGCCACACCAAGCTCCAATTCTGTACAACCTTTGATGTGTATGCCATGTTTATCCACCTCAGCATCCTCTCAGGAACTGTTTCCAAATATGGTGCACACCTGCTGTGTATTCACCCCGAGTGCTCTTACCGTCTGCTCCGAACTGACAGAGCAAACTACAGTCAGTATTACTACTGACATCTTACCTTTTCATCTCTTTTGTTTTTGTCCTTTTAGAAATGGCCGACCCAAAAAGGATCATTAGTGAAGCTGTCAGCCCAGAGTGTTTTGGGCTGAATAATAAAGGTAAATCCAAATATAATTTAACATCTCTACATCATTAGTTTTTGATGAGCTTAAGGGTGATGTGGTGATGAAAAGAAACTGTATTGTAAGATGAAGTTATGACGATCTGCAAATCTGGGAAGGTACAGTGATGATGATGATGATAATAATAATAATAATAATAATAATAATAATACAATTTAATTAGTAATGCACTTCAAGGAAATCTCAAAGTGCTACAGCTTTTAAAATTGACTAACAATAAGGTCACTTAGCAAGAGTAAAAACAAAAACAGATACAAACATTCAAAAATAATGAACAATAAAGTTCATGAAAGTGTCCTAATAGGCCTTTTTGAATAAAAACGTTTTTAACTGGTTTTTAAAAGACTACGCTCTGTGGAGCTCTCTGAGACTCTGGGAGAGCGTTCCACAGGTGTGGGGCAACAGACTGAACGACCCGGTCTCCCATTGTGCGGAGTTTGGTCTGGGGCTGTTGAAGCCAGTGGGTGTTGGTGGAGCGAAGGTGTCTTGAGGTTGTGTGTGGCGTGAGGAGCATTTATGCTCTGCTCTTCACCATCATTTTCACGGTAACAATGCCAGTGTTCAGATGAATAAAAAAGAAAATGAATAGTTTTATGATGAACACTGGATTGTATGTACATTGAGTCAAAATAACAAGTAAACTACAATTGTGATTATGTTATATTTTTGCCATATCGCCTACCCCTAGTTGAGCTAATTTAATAATTGCAGCTGGTTTTCATTATTACTAGCTTCGCTTAAACATACAACAATATAATAATAGAATAAAAATAATAATATAGAAGTAGGCTGGCCTATCATTTTTGATCATATAAGAAACCCTGGTGCCTTTGTACTGAAAATGAAGCCCATCTAAGCTTCGTTCCTACACAAACCCTATTTTCTATTGAACCTTTTAACCTTTAGCATCACAATTCGGGCCCCACGCCTCTGTGCTGTTCCGCCATTCATCATCCCATTACATTCAGGGCTCTGGCTTTGTGGGTCATGTACGCTCACGTGTGCGCCACCGTCCAATACAGCTTCCTCTGTCCGGCATTCCTCTGAACAGTCCAGGTCTGTCCAGTGGGCCAAAGGTAAAGGTCAGTGGGGAAATGGGTCACCGCAGGAATACGCCTCATAAGTGGAGATCCAAAACTGTATCGATAGAAATCTAGACTTTTAGATTTATTATTATGAATCTGCATGATTGCATTTTTTATTTTTACAGGTCCATTGTTCTTCCTGAAATGCTTTAGTTTTGTGGTTGGCATTGCATTACTTTACTATTATGGAGGTACAGAAATCATTTAGATTCAGTACGTTTTAGTTATTCAATTGTATCCTATTAAAGCCTATTTTATATTTGTATCCACAGAAGAGGACTCACTGAGATGTACAGCTCCATTACTTCACTGTTCTGCCAGAAGATTAAGCAAAGGTGCTAAACGGGTTTTAATTACCTATGCCGACGTGAGCAGTAAAAAGTAACACCATATTGAGACACACAATGCTACTGTTTCTATGGAGACTTTAATAGAAATGTTTGATTCTTGGGTAATGCCAACATTCCATCAGTGGAAAAACTGGAATCTTCTGTTGCTTGTACATTGTTTACATTCATTTATCGGTGCTATATATTTTATAAAGTGTCTTGAAATGTCTAAATAAAGCTCAATAAACATAAAATCCCACCTAGAGAGTGCTGGTAATTCTAATACTTAAAAGGTCTGTTAATTCACAGATATGACAGGGAAGTGCATCTGAGCCATAGTAAGGGTTGGCTGAACGTTACTCTGAAGACCACTAGATGGCGCTGCATTCTCCATTAGTGCATTATACATGTAAGGAAAGTCTTTTAACACTGTCCATCAATATCAACTTACAGCTCATATATTGTTAATGACATTTAAACTCATTGTAAATTCCACTCCATTAACTACCCGGGAGCACTGCTTATTTACTAGCCTCTTGAAGTGTCTTTTTATATAGGCCACAACCTATATAAACCATTTCCCAAGCACTAATATCTCAACATCTCAAGATCTGCAAGTGTCCAATGGTCACTTTTCAGTATTCCAGCTTTAAAAGAATAACTGCTAATGAGCAAAATCCTAATTATTATATTGGGCCTAGTGTTTGTCCCTATATTGTAGAATTTGCCAATCCTGTTGCCTGGGCCATTCTACAGATGAGCATATTGTTTGTATAGCAATAAAAATACATACTATCAATCTGTAAATCTCCAGATATGCCCTCAGACCAACATTGTGTATCATCAATCTGGCCCTCTGCGCATCTGGCGGTTTCCACGGTTACCAGTGATAGCCATGAAGAGGAAATAGCTAAAATTGTGTTGCTGTTTTGTCACGTGTAAGGAGCTTTGACACAGATGCAAGTTGCACACGTTACATGTCTGTATTGCCGCCCAAGTGCTGAACTATCCAAGTGTATAAATGAACATTCGCTTGGTTTAATTGGGGGTCTTTGTGACACTGCTAATAGACTCTAATCAAGGCGTCACATTTTAACAAGCACTTCTGCTGGAGTATCGGCTCTGATCACTGGTTACTGCTGGTCCGGAGAGCCACAGACTCATGACGGTCTTAGCTCATGGCAAAAGAAGTCACGGCGGCCCAAACTTAACATTGTTATAATTGAGCCATAGACATGACGCGAGTGGCTGAGGGGTGTGGCAGTAGACTCTCAAAAAGGAACGTGACATTTTCCCGTGATGTCTTGTGTCTGGTAAATAACAAAACAAAAAAAACATAAATTAATTTTACATTAGAAGTAATTTACTGTGAGAAAAATTTTATAGAATAGAATTGTTGTATAGAATTGGTTTGAAAGCAGTGGAAGATATGCTCAATTACTAGTTAAACAGGACCACAAGCAATACATATTACTTTGGACGCTGAGGGCCGCACTTTGGACATGTCTGTCTTTGAGCATGTGTTTGTCATTTCTGTCTGGCCAGTAGTGCGGGTAACTTTTGGACAGTGATAATGGAGGCATTAGGTCACATGCGCCTGACTGAGTCCACTTTCCTGTTTACTATTGGAACAATTGTTGTTTCTCATTCTTTCTCATTACCTACTTTCTCTAGATGGCCACAACACAGCAACACAATGTTCTTCTAGTAAGTGAACCACAGTGATATATTTCAGTAGGTTGCTTTTGGTGGAAGCTTCTCTGGGAGCCTGGAGAGGTCAGTGTGTTTTTAGGTCAGGTTGGGTATAGCGAGGGTCAGGCCTGCAGAGAAGAGGACCAACAAAAACATGCTGACTACATGGTTGTCTATCAGAGCTTACTACAAACTGCAGTTAAGCAGGAGTGAAAGTACCTGTCTGTATAGAAGAGTATGTGAAAGGATGTGTTGAGTCTGCAATAGAATGAATACCTGTGAGCTTTTTGGACATTATACCAGTCGCTCAGTAACTTTGTATAGTGTTTTGAACTAGGGCTGAAAAAAAAATCAAATTGAATATTTCGATTAGATTTGCAATATTGTTTTTTAAAACCAATATTCAGCTCACAGCACAGTTTAAACCTGTTCGGGGCAACATTAACACTTAAAAGAAAACTTAAATATCAACTGTAAATTGTCCACAAGAATCACGTGCCTTTTTCCCCAAACATTTTTTGTAAATTTTTATTTTGTTCATTTTTATTTTGTTGCCTTTGTGTCTTTATATTGCCTAAAAAAATCCAAAAAACAGCAATTTTGATTCAATAGAGATTCACTGTGCAGCTGACCATGATGAAGACAAACACTAGACTATTCAAACATTCCCAATCTGATTCTATTTGAGTCTAAAGGTATCTCAATATGCCCTACAGTTGTCCCTATGAGAGATTAGACTATGCATTTTACATAGTGACTATTTATGTTTTTGGTTAGAATTAACTGGTTTTGGCTATAGAGTAGTTTTGTTTTTTTTATTCTACTGTACAATCTTATGGACGGAATCTTGGACACTCCCTCCCCTGATTAGAGCTATTCACAACCAAAAATCCATACGCAAATCATTTCCACATAGGCTGAGGTGGCGCTAATTCCACAAACTAGAAAATCAAACTTTGTGGTCACCCTGATCTTTTTAACCTGCACGTGCATCTGTACATAAGATTAAACCGCATATCATACTACAGATAGCGATTACTGTATGCTTCAGGTGATCTGTGTATCGATGTATTTTTATTTGCAGGGGTTAACTGGTGCGGAGACCTCTTCCTGACACTATGCGTCTGATCTGACACAAGTGGGGTTGAGGGAGTGGTATGTAGGCCATTCACATCATGCTACACTGGCTCCATTACAAAGGGCTCAGTCCGGAGGGAGGGTATAGGCCAGACATGTGAGGGACGTGGTTTGGCTCAAAGAAAGTGAAAGAGAACAACGACATGAATGAGATGAATATTTGGCTTGAGATAAGGCGGCTTTGAGAGATGGCGACACATGTGGCAGCGGGTGAAAGGTCACAGGGGCTAAACATGTATGAATGATGCTACTCACATGTGGGCTGACCTATTTGAGTAGTGTACATGTAGTGTATTCGAATTTGTAGTTTTTGTTTATTTGTACAGTGAAAGACATCTAGCAAAACACAAAAATAAATCGACTCATTGGTAAGATTGAAGAGCATAGGCTGAAGTATAAAGATAAAAATAATGCATTAGTTTTATACAGCGCTTTTCTCAAGACTCAAAGACGCTTTACTTTACATTATTCATTCACTCCACAGTCACACCTGGTGGTGGTAAGCTACTTGTGTAGCCACAGCTGCCCTGGGGCACACTGTCGGAGGGGGTGGCTGCCAGTCTGCGCCCCTATAAAGATCATATAATTATGAGGGCTATACATGCGTGATACCGGTTCTTGGTGCCGATCCAGGCCCAGCAGCTGCGTCGGTGGATTGGTAAATTAGGCCGATACTGGAGCCAATATCATTATCCTGATTATGGGAGGATAAATCATACTGTAAGTGAATGTGACTACAGTTGATCCCTGCTCCCACACGTGCTTACAGCAGCACTAAAGCCTAATGAACTCTGACCTGGTGTCAGGTCTGGTTGCCATGGTAATCGCTGGAGAGCATTTGAAATGGGCTGTTTGTCTTACACTTGACATTGGTGAGGGGGATGCATCAATCTTGGGATGGACTTATAGGACGGTGCGCAAAAGGGAAATTAAAGGTTGTGGGTGTGTAGACCACTAAAGGCCGCTTTGTTTATTTTGTTACTTTTAGCTCTGAAAGAAGGTACGTGGTAATTAGCATGGTCTTTGTGATTATATGGTGCATAACTAGAGCAGAGTCTTATCTTTAGCAGCAATGTTCATTTTCATATTGGCTGTGGATGTTGACCAAGCACCTCAA
>JAVQKC010091792.1:0-10458 GCA_036025475.1 Philypnodon macrostomus
TCTAGTAATAATAATAATAATAATAATAATAATAATAATAATAATAATAATAATAATAATAATAATAATAATAATAATAATAATAATAATAATAATAATAATAATAATAATAATAATAAGTGCTTTCTGCTTGTGGAGATCACTGTGGGCATGCTGGTCCCTCTGCCTCTCCACCCCACGTCTCGTCCACTCTGAAACTACAAACAGGACAATAATAACAGCAGTCCTTCCTGTAGTTCACCCCTGTCCCCTCCGGATAACTGTGTAACTGCTGCAATCTGCTTCACGGGACGCTCTAATGTCTCTCAGTAGAGGCAGCTGCATAGATTGAGTTCAAGCCCCTGAACTTCAGTGTCCATTCAGGCCAAGTCATTATATTTCTCTCTGCGTGATAGACAGGCTGTTAATAGTGAACACATCAAAGCCAAGATGTTGTCTGGTCTCACACAAGGAGACAGCTGTTCCACTGACGACAATACAGACCTCTATGGCCCTGGGCATATGCTAATGACACGAGGCCGAGCACAATGGGGCAGACACAATACATTTTTATAACATGTTATTTTTTCTTTGATAGCAGACAAGACATGTACGGTACAGTATAGTTCACAATGAAGCATGACGACGAACAGACATAAAGATGACATACAGACATTCATTTGGTTTAACTATCTGTGTGCCTGAACCCTTTTCCCCAGCAACTAAGGGCCTCTCAAATTATTTTACTATGGGGTATGGGCAATTTAGAGTAAACAATTCCAAAAAAGCATATGCAAGTATTTGGACCAGAGAGAAGCCAGAACACTGAGAAACTGGCCAAAGTCAAAGGATGAAGTAGCCCACAATCTTCTCTGGGTATGCGGTGCTTAAAAATAAAATATTAAAAATAAGTCAAATATATCAGTGTTTTCTGCTGCGTCAGTGAGAAGATGTGACTGGAGGGCAGCTCTCTTGACTCAGGGGTCAGTGACAGTGACTTATGTGAGCGCAGACAGAACTGTCGAACAAAAAGCTGTGTGTCAGCTCAAGTCAAACAGACACTGCTCCCACTGAACAAAATCAGGAACGCACAGTGATACGTCCAGACTATATACAGTTGACCATAGGCCTACATCCACAACAGGAGACACACAAGTTATATTTGCAGAGGTAATCTATACAAACTTCATTTCAAGATTTTGTTCTCTATATGTAGAACATATTTTAATAACAACCGTAATAAAAATATTGACTCAGTATAAAATAAGTAGTTGTTATGAAGAATCTGAAGTTTTATAGTTTTTTTTAAAGAGATTGAATTTCAGGCATATGTAATGAGTTCATTCAGTTGATCTGTTCCTGTAAAATCCCCGTTGTGTTTCTGAGAGAATGAACCACCCTTTTATCTGTCAACACTAGAAGCTACATTAGACTGTTGAAGTTCTGACTGCATCTTCAATGTCTATTAATGTATTTTTCTATCACTGCTAATGGGCTGTATGGACAAGCATGATAGATTGTATATATAGATAATGTGGGTGTAACCGTTAAGAAAACTAATAACTACCAGACATGTATGTAGCAGTCATCTTTTGTGATTTTCCATAATCAGTTACTCTGTCCATAATTTCAAACCTGAGTACTACAGCAGCAGAAACCACAGATCTGGCCACTTTATAAAAAAGGCACAGGATTCTAATAATGGCTGGTGAGAAAACCTCTATTGTACTTATGGCTTGTTATCAGTAGTCACAGTTGTCAATATAAATTTAAAACATAAGGACATTGGTATAAAAGCCTGTAGACAGTGTAATGTCCCACCTATAAGTGCGTCCAGTGTGTGAGTGTGAAGGCAGACACCAGGCCTGAGATAAATCCTACTCATTTCCTGTGTTGACAGTCGGAGGCTGCTTCCTTGACTCTGTAAAATTAACGGTCCAGAACGTTATTTTCCCATCCAATATGCTGCCATCAATCATACCGCACCTTCATCACTTCCCCAAAAAATTATATGTCACTGTTTTCTACAAAAGCAAAGCAACACATTTAGTCACTACGAGCAAAAGTGATGATGAAATGCAGAAGTTTGATGGAAAAATGAGTGGGAAGGGAAACTTTACAATCAGACGATGAAGAATGATGATGCACCACCCAGTAGTTAAGGTGATGTTAATATGAGTGTCAGGAGAAACGATGGCAGAGAGAGTTGAAGTTAAAAAATGTGCCTGAACTAGTTGGAGGTCACAGTGCTGCATGTTTAAGATGAGAAAAATATGAGACAGTCCTTAAGCACATCGTCTTGGCTTTGGTTAGTAACTATGACGATAGATTGGATTTGTATTGCACTTTACAATGCCCAAGGCTTTCTCAAAGCACTTACATATATTTTTTTGTATTATTCATTCACTCCTCAGTCACACCTGCCACAGCTGCCCTGACAGAAGCATGGCTGCCAGTTTGCGCCTACCACCAAACACCAATCACATAACCACATTCATTCATAGGCAATGTGGGGGGCACAATGACAGTGTGCTTGGGACTCGAACCATCTACCCTCTGGTTGAAGGGTGAGCTCCTACCCACTGCCACCTAACTGTGGTTGTATAGCTTCACATCACCGAGTCTGTCTGGGATCAACATCAAGACAGAAAGATGTGAGCAGCCCACAACCACTGGCAAACGTGTCGGAAACAATCTGGACTTTTGACGCCAACGTGTGGACTTGTGATGACTGGATTTAGATATTTCCATTCTGTAAAGTCAGGAAAATAAACACTATTAACGCACCATAATTTCAGTCAG
Organism: Philypnodon macrostomus; assembly: GCA_036025475.1. NCBI lineage: Eukaryota > Metazoa > Chordata > Actinopteri > Gobiiformes > Eleotridae > Philypnodon > Philypnodon macrostomus. The sequence continues at coordinate 2,782 of JAVQKC010091792.1, forward strand.
TTAATAAAGCATTCACAAATATGTAATAAAACAATAATTTAATGAATAAACAGTTTACAGATCATTTATTTACCCAGATTTGCATTGATTTACTTGTAGCGTTAAGCCAATGGTGTTTATTAAAATTGAAATAATGCTTGGTAAATATGGGTTAATTGGTTACTAATCCTTAACTAGTGCTTAATTGGGTGCAGTTATTTAAAGCCTACAAAATAAAATAAAGTGATTTCCCAAACATCACGTCTCACAGCACGTGTACTGAAAAAACTGGTATGTATAGTTCTAGAGATGCACCAGTATTTTCCATCAAAATGACTTTAGAAAGCGTTAATTTGTTTAAATGAGAGTCAAAGGAAGTCAGACAGTTTATATTGTTTTGCAGAAACAGTAAAGTCTCTCCATAAAATAGCTTCATATCAAGTGCATTTATCACTGAATGACAACTGGCCTCTTGTAAAGTGATAGACAGTGTAGAGCCTAGATTATAACTGTGGGCTGTGACTAGTGTTGCATGGAGTATGGAGTTTCATTGCAGAGCGGCAAACTGCAAAGTGGCCGTGAAGAGAAGTGAATGACATCTTTAAGAGTCTGGTAAGAGCCTTATTCAAGACCAATAATAAACTTTTTAATACATTGAGTAAATTGACTGTACCAATCTTTTTACCTTCACTTCTGTAATGTTATTTTGAAGTAACAATACTCCTACTAAGTATATATTATGGTGACTGTCTACTTCTTCACATTTACTTTAACAGGGAATAGAGGTATTGTTTTTAAAGGCTTTATGTTGTGAAAAAGAGATTTCAGGGCCTAGTTTTGTGTGTGTGTGTGTGTCCAAATTTGCTGATTATTTGGTTAATTTTATTATGTTTGCTCTATGCCCTATAATCTTGAAAGAACTTGCATTCTAATTCAATTACTTGGCATTTCCGTAGTATTTTTACATCTGCTTGAGTAACATCTTAAAGTAACATTACTCTTACTTGCATACATTTTTAGGCTACTCTGAGCCTCTCCTAGTCCCTAATCATACAAGAGCAAAGGATCATGGGAATGAGCGGACATGAACCAGGGAGGGAGGGAGTTGTGATTTGAGGGCATCAAGAAGCGTAACTGACAAAGACGGATTCACTTCGGCCCAAGCGAGGAATTGCTTTTCCTTTCCCTGGAACTGAGCTGGAAGTGTCTGCGGCGGCAAACAATCTCTAGACCTCAGCAGCAGCAGCCGAGCCCCAAGAGCCAGAACCACGGAGAGCTCACACAGGCAGGTGAGAAAATGCTGAACTATTAAATAAGACAAAAAACAGGTGCGTAAAAAAAAAGAACTGGCTCCTGAGCTGGCCTTTAAAAAGTGCCATGACAGAAATATTTGTAATTTGAATTGATGGTAGAGCCTGTTATAGAGTATTGAGGGCTTGCGTTAGGTATACTGTAAAAAGTTATTCAACTCTAACTAATTGGGGAAGATATAGCTTTCTCAAACTGTCCAAAGTTCATGCCTCCATTACTCAGCGTGACTAATAATTCTGTAAGTGGGATACATATTATTATTGCTTTTAATATATTTGTAAGATAAATGTAAAAATAGTCCTGGACACATCTATAGCCTATCCGTCCAAGGAGTGGGTCCCTCTCTCACGCGTTCAATTATTTATTTGTGTCAATATAGGGCTTTACAAATAAAACTGGATTGAATTTTTGAAGTTAGGACATTTAACATCAGTGGTTTTGTAAGAGCAGATGAATGTTTTGAACCTAAAAGCTAATTGGAAGGTGTCAGAGCTTCACCACTGAACATAATACATATCATTTTTCGAGTCAAGGATTCAGTTTGCACCTTCACCAAAAGTAGTAGTAGTAAAGTGATGGTCTACATGGAAATATGTTAAAAGTCGTAATAATTCTGTCTCAAAACACGTATTAACAGAGCCACTGATGACACTGACCTTGACTGTATCCTCCATACTGCAGTGTGCCAAGAAAATGTGAAAAATACTGCATCATTAACATTGTTAGGAACCACATTGAAAAACCATAAATCTTTGCAAGCTAGTATTACTTTTAGTTTTGGTTGTTGTTTAGACCTCTATTGATTCAGCCCTAATGGTGCATGTCTGGGGTTGTATTAAAATGCGGTCACGATTCACTCCAAAACTGAAAAATGAAACCCATTTACTTAAGATGCTTGAACGATGTTAGAGCAGAGATACTGTACTCTAAGACACTAACGGTGAACTTCACACCATGTAGAGGGTTTCCTACATATATAGAGTGTCTATGGGGTTAATATGCTGATACCAATTCAGACCATTACCCATTTAGATTAGCAAGATTTTATTATTACGGTTCTATTCTCTTTGTTCATTCAAGTGAACTCCACATTCACCTCTTAGCTTTGTAGGGTTTGGCAGCTAAAACCATAAAGTATAGTTTTGAGACTAGCTATTTTTGGTAAGGTGAAGGTTTCAAATCTCCACGGAGGTTTGATAAGACACTGATTTCTTGAGTTCTTTAACACTTCTTCAAGACGGCCTGTGAATACTGAATTGTGTGTGGACAGATTTGGTCTAAACAGCATCAGCGTGTTTGTGCATATACACCCTCCTCGTTTAATGTGATACTAGTCATTACAACCCTTGAAACAGTACTGACCCAAAGTGACTACCATCCGCTAATCCAAGGCTTCTTAAACACCGAGTCAGGACCCAAAAGTGGGTCACCAAAGCGTTTAGTTGGGTCCCCAAAAGATTTTCAGCCCTAGAAATATTGTTTTTAGTATGACCATAAGAATGATCAAAATAATTAGGAAAAAAATGGAATAAAAGACTTACTAAAAACTAAAAATCTGTCCTATGAAAAAAATATGAGAACAGCTCTAGTCCAAGGTTTTGATTGGTCCAGACTAAGTTGACCTACGCACATGCAATTTTCCATTTAAAAAAAAATAAAAAATAAAAATTGAGATAATAAGTTCAATCAGGGTAAAAATACCCCCAGAGCATTCATGAAGTCTGAAACAAAGAAGGGTCAACTCTGGAGGTCAACAGGCAGTGGGTTCATGGCATGTTCTGAATCCTCATGCACTGCACAGCCAGGAGTCAGCTTCTCCTGCAAATTCCGTTTAGGGATTGCAGGTTAATGACCTTGTAACTAGGGGTCTTAGGTGGGCTGCAGCATGAACAATGGCTAGTCATAAGGCTTACACAAAGACATATATAGGCAGACATCCATTCACTTTCACATTCATTATCTAGGGGCAATAAAGAGGCACCAATTCACCCTTGGTCTTTGGATGGTGTGAGGAAGTCAGTCAACCTCCTAAGCATTATCAACTCAGCCAACGTTTCATTTGTTTTTTATATCTAATACAATATTAATATATTCTCAATAATCCACTGACTGGTGTCGAACTATGCATGTCACCTTTGCCCCTGTACATTCTGTGGAAAATGTTTAGTCACCTGTCACCTAGTGCATGTTTAAGACGTGACATGATCACTATATTTTAATTTTTTTTTAATCACAACCTTCTGCAAACCAAAATTGCTGCAATTGCTGCAATGACAATATTCCTGTTGTGCATTTTGTAATTTTATTATCTGGACTCCAGGAAGATCAGTAACCACTGTGATGGAAACGAATGGGGATCTTAAGAAATGAATCAAAATTGCTGTCTGGATGGTGAAATGTTTCCTATAGGACAAACTATGCTGTCATGAACTTGTGGCACCCTTCTGCATCAACATTGGTCTCGTGGGGGTGGACTTCCTGTTAGTGCACTCAGACTAAATGTAACATCTCCTGAGAGTGTGTTCACTCCACTGTGAGTGACACAACAACATCAAAAACATGTCTCCACCAAATGTGTCACGACCTCATCAGAGCAGTCCCGGGCTCCACAGACAGATGACAGCTGTCCACACAGACGCCCAGCAGCTGGCAGGACCCCACCTCTCTGAGATATAGCTCCGGTTCACCCAACACTGAAACAGGTGAAACACAGGACAGGCTCGCGGAGGAGTACCAGGGCTAAAGAGGAACCAACAGGATGGTAACAGGATGACCGGTCACACAAATATAAACAAGAAAAAGGTCCTTGAATATCTCACGGCATGGTGCAACAGAGGGTAATGACCCCCTACCCACAAAGGTCACCATGGTAAAAACTGACAACAAAATTCAACTTGAAGCCAATGGGAAATCAAATCAACCCCAAAAGATCATCTTTTTACCTCTAATGATTTAAGTTCTAGTCATTCATTTTTTATTGGCTTGTTATTTCTTGAAATATTGATTTAATTTAGAGCATTGTGTCGAGAATTGATCAAATACTGTGAAAATGCATACAGTGTCTGTTTAGTGGTTTAGATTTAAACACATTAATGACCAGAAATAACAATAATGTACAATTTTATACAGTGCCTTTCTCAGCAGCACTCAAAATACTTCATCATTGAATCTATTGTTTGTTCACTCCAGTGTTGGTGGTAAGTTAACTATGACGCCACTGATGCCCTGGGGCAGACGTGGCAGACATATTGTGCCTATACAGTCTCGCCGGCCACCATTACAAAAATGCTAACATATTCATAAGGGAAAAGGGTGAAGTGTCTTGACCCATTTTAGATTTTGATACCAGAAAATATACATAATTAGGCCTATTACGTGTTACATTATGAATGGGATTTTCTGTCCCCCTTGGTTTCAGGGCTTAAGTTATCTTAGTGAATATTTGTTGTCTAATGATCTTGTTACTCCATTCTCCTTTAGCTATACATACCCTAGAGTCACTGACCGGGCCATATCAAATATTAAAACCCTCATCTATGCATATACATGTACTGTATATCTGCGGCTCAGCTTACAGCACACAATAGTGTAATCTCCCCTGCTCCATTGTTCTGCAAATGGAAACTCTATGACAGGAAGATGAAGAGAAAGACTTCCTTCTTCTTTTGTTAATTAGGTTTGAAAGTTGTGAAAGACACTGACGGGTGGAGCTCTCAAAAGGCAGAGGACAGGGCTTTTAAACCCACAGACCAATTTGTCGGGGAGTCAGTCATCCTTGGCGGATCTCTGACCTCTGAGGAGTAAGAGCAGTGGCTTTCCAAGACAAGCTCTGCTGCACAAACCGGGGCTTTTCTTGGCCACAAAATTACTCATATTAATCACAATTTTTGTCACCCCAGTGTAAATGGCTCACAACGTGCATTAAATAATGAAAGTGAACCCTCGACTTTCCCAGCAGCCCTCAGAGCCCTCGTGCAGATTTATATTTAGCATTTAAAGGTTAAAATTGTATAAAAGATGGTGGGAATATGTGGCACCAATCAAGATGTCAGATACGCATTTTCAACTGATAAATCGTTGTGCATTTACTAAGAATTCTCAGGGTTCTGTCAATCACTGGGTTTGGATCAATGCTGCAATTATTATCCTTCAAAAAGTTGCAAATAAATACTAATATTGGGGAAAGTAAAGTAAAGACGTACCATCCCCGAGTATTCATTATATGTTTTTGTATTTATTCATCTCCTCAGAGCTATAAGATCAGTTCCTGCATGAAAAAAGAGTCAAAGAGAACAAGACTTATCCAAAAACCAGGGAACCTTGGAACGGAGGACGGACACAATGACACTGACCCACTCATTGAAAATAATGCACAGACACTGAGCAGGGGAAGACACAGGGACTAAATACAGAGACAACGAGACACAGGCGAAACACATCGGGGCGTGGCAGGTAGTCAAACAGGAGGGAATCACAGGAGGACACACAGGAACACCAAAACAAGCCACTAAACATAATAAAATAAAACAAGACACAACTGATCATGACAAATATGACTAAATAACACAACAATAAATCAGCTAGTGTATGAGAGGCTTATCACTGTTTTGGGGATGACATTATTTGGACACCTGTGCATGGTGTATCTTTGAGATTAACTGACACGGATATTACAAGCCATGCCTTAAAATCAGTGCCTGGAAGAATGGACACAATCTCTCCATAAACACACTGAAATCTCCAGAGATGACTGGAAACTGTTATAGCCACAAAACAGTCACCAACACCATTTGAGAGTATATTAAATTGTATAAAGCTTGTACTTTTCAGATTTCAGATTGTATTGTATTTATATGTTAACATAAAAACAAAAAACTGTTTTGTACTGTTCCACACAGAAATGGTCAGATTATTAATAAATGGTCATTGATCATTAAAGTACACATTCACTATGCTAAAGTGCATTTATAGAACATTAAGACAGCTTGAATGTCTTTTTAGTGGGTTCTGCTGAGGCCGTAGCAAACACAGGTCATGTTGCCATGATAGCAGCTTCAAACCCAACAGATAAGATCAGTGGCATCAATGTTTACTCATTTTATCTTTCCAGGATTTTACTGAAAACATTACTTTTAAGGACCTCAAGGCCACTCTTACTGTATGCTTTAAGTGTAAAAGACATCAATTCACATACAAGCCAATAACACTATTTAAATACTCACAGTTTAACAGAAACATTAGTGTCCCTATTCTGGAAAAGGTGCTAAATAAACATAGACATGATACTATGTGTAGTAAGTGTGGACAGGGGGTTGTGTCCTGGGCAGAGGATGCAAGGAGGAGTTTTCTGCAGTGTGGCATTACTCAGCCGTGTCAGAGCACAGATATGTGAGAGCTCCAGGGGCCGACCGGGCACAGGACGAGAGGGACCAGCTCCGTGAAGAGAGATGAGGCAGAGGAGCAATGCTCTTCTCCCCGAGGTTAATATAACGCTGTCAGCGGCACCACCGTCCTCACGGCTGCATGTGTTTTGACAACAGCTGGAGGAGAAACAGGAAGAGAGTGAGTGAAGAAACGTGAGCCAGGAAGGACACAAAGTACAACCAGAGACGAGACAATCAAACCATAACTTTTATGTTTATGTATGCCAGAATATATTTGATGAAAAAGAAATGCAAGCCAAGGATATAGCAAATGGATTTAGGCTTTGGTCAGATGAGAGTTGTGATCAAATCAATTCACAGATTGGATTGGCCCAAGAAGCTGTATGTTATGAAGTGTTCATTTATATCTTAACGAAATCCAATTTAATGATCAGAAATGAAGGTCACTGGAGAAGAGCGCTTCTCTCTTATTGGATGTTTAATGTCAGCAGACTATTTCATACCCAATCCACTATATCACCAAAGCACCCCGTTTGACAGATACAGACCACTGCAGACAAGGTTCACCCAAAAAGAGCTCCAGTTGACCCACTAGTCGAGCCATCACAATTTGGCCCGTGTTAAACTCACTCATATCAGTTTGAGGACTATATGTTACTATAAATGATTAGAACCTGACTCTACTTACATGCCATGCTTTTTGTGACTATTGTATATCTCAATAGTTGTCACAATAATGAGATGATCTTTTATCACGTCATACTCACGACATAATGTTATGCACAGAGGTGGTAGAGTAGCAAATAATTTTACTCAAGTAAGAGTACATTACTTCAAAATAATGTTACTCAAGTAAAAGTCAAAAGTACTGGAGTAAGAGTAAAAAAAGTACTGGTGAAAAAAGTCCTGAGTAACTGTTTGAGCGTAATGTCAGATTATCTGTTTATTTTTGTGGTAATCTGCAAAAAAAACACACAAAAAAGATTTTGATATTTTCAAAAGA
>JAVQKC010091805.1:0-13823 GCA_036025475.1 Philypnodon macrostomus
TATGTAAATGCGTGCGCAAATCAAAGATAAACAATTGCTGTCAACCAAAAGTACCACTTAAACAGGTGGCTCTGATCTGGAATATAAAGCGACAAGGCCATCTGCGCTGGAGGAGTTGCCAAAATGAATCATTGCACACTAGGTGGGAGACAATTTGCCCAGTCAACATCAGTAACATAACGCCAAAAGGAAAGACGAAAAACTGAAATTCAGATTAAAACCATAAGCAAGGGTCATTTTTCGTCAATAATAAATGTTGGTCACAAACCTGCATTTTGTTGAAATGACTTTTTTGACCCCAGACATTGCTCAAACGTTCTACAAACTTAAAGGTTCAGCCATGTCAATCTTCATACTGCTTTACACGGTCACGGTCTCATTCTCATCTAGGCTTGCTTTCGTTCCCTGGAAGTACAGTACCACCTGATTGAGTTTGAGTTTGCCCGTCCTAGTGATGAAGCAGTAGAGCAGCGGGTCGGCCAGGCAGTTCAGGCAAGAGATGGCTATGGCTAACTTGTGTGGGTAGAGCAACGACGCGATAGTTTTACAGTCACTGGCAAGAGTACGGACTAGCATTATGACGTGAATCGGGCCGAAACAGAACAACAGGCAAAGCAAAACCGTGACCAGTAGCTTAGCGACATGTTTGGTCTCTTGGTTTTCTGTAGCCTGGTTCGATCTAACTGCTACAAATATACCCCAAGTGGAGAACATCACCACGAGAAGCGGAAGTACGAACCCCAAAACAAACCGTAAAATGTTAGCACGTGCCATATTCTCTGTTAGCGGTAGAAAGATATCGAAACACATCAACACCTCGTTATGGCCATCGATGGAATCCTCGGCAGTGATTGTTACGGCATTGAAAATTAGCACCGACACCCAAATGGCGAAGCTGACTGCTGTTGCCGTCCTCACTTTCCTTACGAAACGGTACTTAAATGGGTGCACCACGGCCAGGTAACGGTCGAACGCGATGCAGCAGAGGAGGGCATCGCTGGTGTAGAAGTTGGTGAATAGGCCGTAGATGGACAGAATGCAGAGAAGACCACCATGAGCCCAAACGCCACGCCAAAGGAAGTCCATCCATAGGGAGAGACCAACAGTGAAGATGAGATCGCTCAAAGCCAGGTTAAAGAGATACACCCCCAGCTCGTTTTTCTGCCTGATGTGCTGCCAGGCTACATAGAGGAAGAAGGAATTGAGAGGGATGGAAGCCAAGATGATGACCAGGTAGAAGAATATAAAAGACCTCCGCCTGGATGTGCTGTCGGATGGGTAGCACTCTGAGTCGTTAGCGTGCAGGGTGAAGTTCTCCATGATGACAAAGTTCTTTAAGGGAAGGACAGTATTGTGGTGAGAAAAATTAAACCAACACTATGTAACCTTTACCTTTAGATCAGGGGTGCTGAACCTTTCTATCTGTGGGAAAAAATTTTAATGTATTACTGGTTACGCAGGCCAAATGCAAACACATTTAGAATTTAATGAGATGAAATTTATATAAAAAAAATTATATAATTGTATAATTGGTAACTGTAATTACCAGAAAATGTTTTTGGGTCATAGGCAACTGGGGGGTCTGGGGGTCCTCCCATCACAAGATTTCCAGGTCTTTTAGCTGTTTATTGTTTTTCCAAAAATTAGTAGATTTTTTGTCTAAACATAACAAACTGAATCTTTTTGTTCTTATTCAGTAAAATTTTGTCCATTTTTACCAACACATTCCAAAGTGTAATTTAATACACGTTCCACTTATGTCATTGATAATTGTGCTTAATATCAATGGATCATAGGAAGTCCTCGAAGGCCAAATCAATGGGGTTTAGAGGGTCAACTTTGGCCCACGGGCCCCACTTTGGACACCTCTGCTCTAGAATATTTACTATTGTAGGTATGTAGTGCAAATTAGTTTTATTTTGCTGTTTGCTCACTTTTAATGTGTTTGTTTACTGTGTAGTTAGTCAAAGCCAAATAATTTCAGTTTCAAGTTAAGAGTCAAGTTTTTTGTATTGGCTTTATAGGCTACCTTTGTCAATAATTCCTCTAAACTAGGGATGCACCGATATGAAATTTCTTTGGCCAATACCGATTCCGAAATGTTGTAAACACATGTTTTGTTCACAAAGTTGAGGAGTTCTTCAGCTCCAGAATCGTAAATCTTTTTTAAAAGCCTCCAAATATTAAAATAACAACAAAAAATTAGAATATCTCTTGACATTAATTTTTGCCTAAATTTGATTGGTCAGTCCCATAAACTAGTCAAAACATTTCAAAGTTCATGTCATGTTTAGTAATGTTGGTCAGCTGGGTTTATATTTCAGACTTTACAGCTCTGAACAGCTTATCTACACAACTAGCCTGTTTTAGCCCAAAGAAAAATAATTTGTTGAGAATTGTGAGCATAAAAGATGAAAAAATAGTGGTTGTGAGTTTTGCTCTAAAAATCCAAATGGTTGGCACATATCTACTAAAGGTGTATCACAATTAAGGTGTGGTTGGAGTGTGTGCACGATCACACGGCACTGTACCTTTACCAGAGTACTATGTTGTAGATGATAAAAGTTGATGTATCAATACTCACACATGGCAAAAACTCAATTAGAAAAGTCAAAATACTCTATACTCACTCTCTGAATCATGTACTCCCAGCCATCCATTGTGTGAATACAAAACCAGGGAAGTGGTTTGTATCATTTGTCTTGTCTTTTGCCTAATCAAGCATTATAAAAAAACAGGAAGAGACTGTGGCTGCCTCATTGTTGCCCCTGACAACGCCATGTCATTTCCTCCGGAGCAGCTCAGGTTAGTCACTTTTAATTCAGACAATATTGATGATGGACACTGTTTGTCTCATGTCAACATTGTCTTTTGATAAAAAATGATCTGATTTAAGTAGGTGAATACATAATGTGGTTCGGTTATGGTCTGTAGTCAGGATATTGCAGGTGACATCACAACATTCTATAGGCCTATACATTTTAATGAAAGATGGGGCGCAGGAAAATGACTGTCTCTGCAAATCTCTGCAAATTCTGTGTGTGGTTGGATAGCTATAGGGGATTAATGGACCATGTCACTAATAAAAAAAATATAAAATGCAATATTTATGGATGTTTGGGGTGATATTTCTAAAATCACCTAGAGTGAATCCAGAATTCTGGCCCCTGTCCCCCATCTGAGAGCATGACATCATCACATTCTAGAACCTGCAACCCAGCAATATGTGATAGGTCAGGTGTGATCTGTTTTATGAACTAAAGTGAATGATTAATGTATTTTTTATAGCCTAACTTTTATGTATTATTTACATAACAGACTGTAACTGTACAGTTAAAACTACATTTAGTGCATGGCTTTAAAGGGGAACAATGCAACTTCTGTAAAAGCAATTTGTTTTTTGCATTTTTACAAGCCTGCCATTTTCCCCAAGCAACACAAGAGGGCGCTTTATTCTTCATTTCTCCACAACATATTTAGTGATTACATTGACTCTGATGTTGTTTATATCATTGTATACATTGGTTTTCTAATGGTGGTTCATGTGTTAGCATTGCCAACACTAAAAAGCAAAACAACAAAGCCAAGTGAATTCAAACTTTAAAATGATCTCAGTCTTTCCTCAATATGTCTATAGGAGAAAGCCTGTAGGGCCCCCATGTGGTGAAGTAGAGACACATGCAGAAATAAGATGGTCAAAAGTATGTCTTTTCAGAATTATTTTTTATTCATTGTTAACAGCTAACCACTTCTCAATACATGGCACATTATATTTGGAGGAATTGAAAGATCCATATAGTCAATATGTTGGAACAAGTTGAATATAAGTGTAATTCAACCTCAATAAAAGTCATATTCTTTACTAGATCTTTTTTGAGGGCGTTAAGGGATATTCTTTTGCTCCAGGTAATTTTGGTCAGCTTTGGCGGGTGAAAGAATTGGGTTGAAAATACTGTTGAAGAGGGAAAGTAGTTTAAAATGTTTTGGAAATGTTTGTATTGTGATCCCAAAGCATTGTAATATGAACTTTGATACCTGACAAAAAATAATATTGTTGATTGGAGATAATCACCAAAACAAAAACAAAATTCTCCATAGAAAATGTATTATGGAGATAGAATTATGGAATAGAATTTCTGGTACCACTTTATTTTACAACCTGTAATAATGTAACATTGTACATAAAGAATGGTTATGGTTGGGGTTGGGGTTAGGTACAATGTAGTTATTACAGTTTGTTACACAGTGTATTACATTGTACTTATTGAGGTAGATGTCAAACAAAGTGTGATGAAGTTCACTTTCAGTTTGTTTTGCTCCAGTACAACCATGAAACAACTCTTTGAATATCATCCAGTATATTTAACTTTTTGGGGGACAAAGATTGAAGTCAAAGGATGAACGTCTAGATCACATTGATGTGAAGCTGGGGTAAACTTTTGGTCAGCTGTGACTGGTTGTAGTAGTAGACCTGGTGAAGATCTCCCACATTTTCTTGCGGAAGTTCTTTCCAACCATCACATAGATGACCGGGTTGAGGACACTGTGGAAGGAGGCGAGGTACTTAAAGATGAGTCTGCAGATCAAGATGTTCTTACAATACTTGCAACGATACATGGTGTTCACAATGATCTTACATATATCCTCTATGCCTCTAGCTACATGAAATGGCAGCCTGAGAATTAGAAACGTAAACAGGACCACCAAAACTAAAATGGTGGCTCTGCGTTCCATATTTTGGGTGCTGGTAATTTTCTTTTGCTGCTTTTTCAGAGCTTGAACAATCTTGACAGTGCAGAAACAAAGGATGAGCATTGGGATAATGAATGGAAAAATTATCTGAAACACTTCATTTGCAATGTTGACATTCTGCGAGCAATTGAAACGACAAATATGCTTTACTGTACCATACGCAACGGTTTCATTGTATGGTATTTCTTGAACCTTTTTACACACAAGAGTCGGAATACCTAACAGAAAGCCAAAGACCCACACGAACAGACAGATTAACTTTGCGTATTTCTGAGTGCGTATTTTACATCGCAACAGAGGGTGCACCAGCGCTACATATCGATCAATGGAAACCAGAACGAGGAAGAACATGCTGCAGTTGTAATTCATTATGATGCTAAGAGAGACAGTTTTACACATGTGGTCGCCAAAGGGCCAGATTAATTGGTTGGATAAGTAGACAGCCCAGAAAATCTGAAAAAACATCACAAGGAAGTCGGCGGCGGCCATGTTGCATAGGTAGATCTCTGCCACATTGCAGGCCTTCTTGTGGAGCAGGAAGACCAACAGGACGACTAGATTGAACAGGATCCCCAGGGCTGAGATGATGTAGTACACAGCCCCCACATTGTAGGTCAGGAAGATGGTAATTCTGTCACAGTTAACATTAAAAGGTCCTTTATAGACACTGGAGTTACTGGAGTTGTCCGGAAAGCTGTAAACATTAAAGACAATGATCATTAAAGGCAGAAATAAATGTACATTAAAATACTACATCAAAGTCTATCCAGCCACTGTTCTGTCAGCTGCCGGAGGTCACACCCACAGATGCTGTCTCTCACTTGGGCCCCATTTTTCATTTATCAAAACCATCTTAATCTGCAATATTTTGTGGCTAATTCGAAAATGTATTACGGTCTTGCCTCCAGTTGCTTCCATTCCGGAGTTTAGAACTTTCTGTTTACAAACTTTGAAAGGGTCTGTCTATTAATACCTCTCACCACATGCATCTGCGGCCGGTCAGGCCCTTAAGCATTTTAACTAGTGGAGCTGTGCCTTTTAGCATTCCTTATAATGTTTTACTTAGAGTTTAGCCTCAACGAAATGTCTTTATTATGTCAATGATTTTGTTCTTGTTATGAATTTGGTAAAACATGACCTGTCTCAGCCTCTCTTTGATCACCATTTGCATCTAAATTTTACTTGTGTGCTAAACCTACATCAAAGATAAAGGTTGTAAATTGACTTTCGAGCTCACTCCACCTGGTTGCAAAAGTATTCACAACAGTTTTTCCCCAATGGAATATGGGCAACTCAAGTTAAGTTAAGTTGGAAGTGTGTGTGAGCCTCTATCCCATCTCTGCCTTTAGGTCCAAACACTGTCCAATTTATTGTATACATTCCTGAGACATCTGGAGTTGATCTATAGAACCTATTAAGGCCTGTGAAGTCCTTTGTTCTGTGTGTTCTCCTATTGGCTTTGAGACAACCGGACTCATGTCTGTAATTGGCTTTACTCTGTTTTATAATACACTATATTATTCTACCAGAGCGTCTTTGAATGATTCTCCAACACGCTACACCAGCTAAAAGAACCTGTCAGGTGAGCGAGGCCTGTGAGGGGCTAGATACCTCAGAAGTAACCATAAAGATCTAACACTGAGTTTAGCATCAGATCATTGACGATAATCACCTTGTTAAACATTAAAACACAATGCATTGTAGTCTTATCTGGTCACTTCTATGAAACCCACTGCTATACATACAAGCAATACTTCAATCAGATAGTATCCACATACCTTGAGGGCAGAGCCATTGCTGTTTTGCCAATCTAGGTCCAGATAGAATATGTGTTAAACTGTTGAAGTCTCTCTGTCTCTCTGTGATAGCTCTTTCTTTTGAGCTCCAAGTGTAATACATTTCCTGGAAAGACTCCACTCCAGACTGCTTCATTCTCCTCTGTATTGCCCCAACATGTCCATGCTCACTAGGCTGCATGTTTTGTCACGAACACAGCCAACCAACATTCTATTGCTCTAGATGTCGCAAGACTTCTAGGTTCGCACGGGGACCTGCTAAAGTGTACAAGGCCATTGATTGACAATCCAATGTTCTTGCTTGAGGTTTTAGACCTCTCCACAGTAGCGCTGCAAAGGTCTCTCAGGGCCCCAAGCAAACTTTCCCAGGGGGCCCTCCAACAAGATTTTACCACACTAATAGAATCTAGAGGTGGGTAGAGCAGCCAATAATTTTACTCAAGTAAGGGTACCGTTACTTCAAAATAATATTACTTGAGTAAGAGTAGAAAAGTACTGGTCAAAAAACTACAAGTCCAGATTTTGATAAGATACTCTTAGAAGTACATTTTAGTCAAAAAGTTACTCAAGTAAATGTAATTGATTATTACCGACATCTGATAGAATCCAGCATTTACAAAAATGTGAACTGTAAAAATAAAAAAATAAAAAATCATAATAATAAATAATGTTCCAATCGCTCTGATAAAGGTTATTAATCCTTATCCAAACCAAACAAACATGTGCTGTCGAATGTGACTTTGGTAACTGAGTCACTTTATCAGAACAGCATTACACATTATGTAAACTGTAAAATGTGACCACTCATAAGTAACATTCAAGACAACTGTGTATAATCTTGGCTTGTTTTCCTAAGATCCCCGGAGACGATAATCTGAGTGGTGAAGAGGAATGGAAATCACACTAAAATAAAATGAAATAAACATCTGCATAATCAGGCTATTTGTACTCCCATGCAAACTGGTCTATTGCAAGTGTTTTGGTGTGAGAGTCTTCATACTGTACTTCCAAGACTGTGGTCTGTCATGGCATCCATGAGAATGTCTGTTGCGCCCTCTGGTGGTGAAGTAAGTAAGTAATATTCCTGAATTAATTGCATGTCGTTGTAGTTACCTGCTAACACTTTTCAATGTGTTAATATGCACTGCCCCTAATTAAGGAATACAAATTAAACACACTTTATTGACCATAAATATTACAAGGCATCATTCTACAGGAATTGTCAATAGGGCCTGTGATATACTGTGATAATGATAAATAATTAAGTTTCACTTTACAGTGTGTTAAAGTTTTTGAATATCAGTATTTTTAACCTTTTTCTAGCCTACACATCTAAAAGGCAACATAAACAACTTGTTTGAAGTTTGACCTCAACAATTTTAGGGAATCTGAAAAGTCCTACCCTCTAAAGGTACTTTTTTTTTCAAAGAAAGTTTGAGAATTCATTTTTCTCCGTAATATTAGTAGAAACGTACTGATGCTCCTCAAAATTCGAATTCCAAAAAATACATCATTTCTGTACATTTTGCTTTAAGTGTAGACGTGCCTTATTCTTGATTAAAACCTTTTTTAGTTTCACAATAGTCCCTTTGTATTCCTAGGCTTAGGGTAAGTCCTGATTTATGTTAACTTAAAATAAAATAAAATAGATGACGTGAAAAGATTGAGACAAACTCTTAATGTCTCTCATATTGTCAGATGATGAACATCAGCAACTCTCTTGAGAAACTAACTCATGTTTCAGACAAAGGTGTGTTCTGGAGTTTCTTGCTTCTCTACAACTGTAGAATGTGTTCCATTAGTACTGACTTTATGTACCTCCCACACTCGGTTAAGGATTCTGTAGAAGGAGGCCCTGTATTTAAAGATGATTCTGCAGATGAAGATGTTTTTCAAAAGTGTGAAATGATCCTTGTTCAAACAATTCATCATTCATCATTGCACCAACCAAAACTAAAATGGTGGCTTAGTGATGTTTTATTTTTTATTTTTTTCTTTGCTGTCTAGAGCTTGAGAGGAATAATGAGTTTTCATTAAATGGTACTCCCACGTTTTATTCTCTAAATTTTCTACACTTAAGAGTTGGAATACCTAAAAGAAATATCCACACCAGCAGACAGAATAACTTATACTTCTGACTGCGCACGGGATAGGAGCCCTCTGATTGGTCGATACATCCTTTATGTATTCAGAACTAGAATCTATCAGGAACAATGTGAGAGAGCTGATGTTTTATTTCAAGATTCACAGTCAATATTCACAGGCATTTTAGTTTTTTTAGTTCAAATTATTAAGAGCCAACTCCAGTCCGCTGCTCGTTATCGTCACACTTCTTGATCTGTGAACGTGTACTAGGCAATGTGTGCTTTATGTGAGAGACGCGGGCTTTTCTTTTTAGGTGTCCCTCCCATCCCACAAACTCAGGTAGTGCAGCTTTAAAAATATAAACAATAAGGGGATATGTTGTCTAGGTACAGTTTTAAGTTCTAAAAAGATTTTGAAATGTTTTGTAATTTGTTCAATAATTATATCGGCGAAACAACAATATTATGGAATCATGGCGATGTTCGTCCTCAGATCTTACACGTGAATGCGATAACTCAAAAACGAATTGCCAGATCTGTTTCAAAATTTGCACACAGGTACATTTCATAAACACACTGAACTGCATTGATTTTGGTACTTCTACTATGAATATTAATTAAGTAATTAATTATTAATTATTAACAGCCTTTAACAACATTATTAACATATCATGACGATGCAGAACTGGATTGAATTTGGTACTTCTACGATTAATGACAAATAAATAAATAAGTAATTAATGCTGTGAAGCACATTTGAGCCATTAATCCTGCTGAACATAAACCAAATTGCATGAATTATGGAACATTGATCCGGGCTAGCATATATTTAATGTACATAGGCAAATTACAGAGATCCAATAAAAAATGCCTCTATAGCGCCCCCATGTTTATTTTTTGACTTGTGTTTTGGTTTTGCTCCTTTCCTGTTTCCTCTCATGTGATTCCCTCCTGTGTGATTACCTGCCACGCCCCCATGTGTTTCACCTGTGTCTCGTTGTCCTTTGAATTTAGTCTCTGTGTCTTCCCCTGTTCAGTGTCTGTGCATTGTGTATCTATGTCAATGTGGTGGTCAGTGTCGTCTCTGTTCGTGATCCTCAGTCTCCAGTTTCCCTGTTTTTTTTAAGTAAGTTTTGTTCCTGTTTTTGGACCTTTTTGTTATTATTAAGTCTGCATTTTCGGTTCTTTTTTTTACCCCTTGCTTCTCAACCGACGTAACACACACTTACTTTGGAGAAGAGAGCAATGAACCCTGGTACAATTATTCTCCAGTGTACCCAACATAAAATATTATTACCCCACCCAAAAAAATAAGCAGGAAGTCAGCCATTTTGGATTGGAATTGGGAGATCAGGTAGCCTCTAACTTGCACATACTTTACCCGATTAGGCTCAAACCTGAAATACTACAGTTACCTCTATAGCGCACCCTATGGGAGAAGAATGTAGTAACATTTTATGACTTTTAAAAAAAAATTATTTTGGCCATTTTTGCCTTTTAATAGATAGGACAGTAGACTGACAGGAAACCAGGGAGCAGAGTGGGGCTTGACATTCTGCAAACTGTTGTGAGCTGGATTCGGACTCACGACACCGGGATGAGCACATCAGCCTCTGAATATGGGCCGCACACTCAATGACTGAGCCAAACCACGACCTTTTACGCATTTATTTTTAATACAGGAATTGATGTAGTTATGTCTTTTACCTTTTACTTGGGTAATATTCAATTAAGTTTTGTCTACCCAACAATAAAGTAAAAGAAGAAGCAATTGTTTATATTTCCTTTTTGTGGATTCTAGATCAACATCTAAGCAGAAAAATGCATTTTTGTTTATGGGGTATGTATTCATCTATTTTTTTTAATCATGATGCATCTTGGCAATATACCATTTTTTTCCACTCTGATGCAACATTGGTTCTGTGGCTTTGGAAAACATGTATTCATTTTACAAACTTCTGTCTCACTGGAAATGCTTAACTTAGGTTAACCGACGTAAAAATGGATAAATGTGTGTGAAAATGTTTCTACATGACCAGATTTCAGTTTTAGGCTCATGTCTCATGTTCTGTAGAAACGCTACAATGTCCAAAACCATATCCCAATGACAGTAGTCAAAATCAATCAATTAAAACAGGGAACTTCAATCTAAAACATGTGTTTCATAAATTTTGTTGCTCAACTTATTTTATTATCATTGTTTAAACATTGATAAATTGTGAATATTTTGAAAGTTGAAGCTCTAATATCTTCAAAGGGCTGCATTTACAACTGTCCCGTGACAAAGGGTGTGGCACCATTGTGAATGACCTAAAATTTGCTGAAGTTAGTGACTGGCTGTCATTAAACTTGACTTTCTATATCTGTTGGAACTGATGACACACACAAGAGATCTGTTCATGCAGTTATTGTATTTATTTAATGTCACAAGAGCAGAGGTGAAAGTTAAACACACGCCTGTATTGGTGCATGAGACAAAGGTAAACATGTATTCATATATATTAGAGGATTTTACTTTCACATCAAGGTTCTGTAAATATTGAACTTTTCATTCCCTTAGAATTATAAGGTTCAATCTGACATTTTTGGCAAAATTAAGTTATTTACATATTAAGGTGTTTTGTTGAGTTTTATTCATTTTTTAGCTTTCTTTTTTTTGTGTGTGTCAAAAGATCAAGTTCTATCTGTAATATCAAGCCTTGACTTGACTTTTTAAAGTAGATTTACTCAAATGTAGTCAGAATGCAGATAGAATCTTATCATTGGGACAATTTTAAATTATATTTTCTTACATTGTCACAAAAACTTCCAAAAGTGCCACAAATGCCCACAAGCAGTAATATACATCTGAACACTTCCATTGGAAAACATGATAAACAGTTTCTAGCAATATTTCCCATTATAATAAGTTACTGTAGATCAATCTACAGTAAGTTTTGTTGTTCTTACAATATGAACAGGATGTTTACTGGACTACACCATTTCCTTCTCATTTGGGCAATACATAAATGCATATAAGCAAATAGAGCGTCTGAGTGCACTCTGGTTAAGTGATTGCAAAATTACATTACACATTAACATGCTTCAGATATTTCGTTAGCATCCTTATTTTCAGTAGTCAGTTAGGTGGCACACTGTAAAGTTCAATTTGTTAGGGCATGTTTTTTTAGTTTTTAGTAATGGTTATCGGTGTATTGTCCAATTCCAAAAGCCCTTAAATCATTTGTGTTGCTGTTGTACACTATGTAGCCTTAGCTCCCTCAAGGCAGACTGACATGGCATCCATATTGTGTCCGACCATCAAGCACTAAATTGCATCACATTTGTGCAAGGTGGGTGCAACTATTTGGAGCCCTGCCTCAGCTAAAAGCAGCACAATCTAAACAGATAAACAAGAGTTGTTTCATTTTCTCAATATTTGCCTCAATTCCATTCAGTGTCACAAAAAGTTAAACACATTTTTTTTTGTCATTATTTGTGCTTAGATATAAGGTAAAAAAAAGTGCAGCACTAGTAGTAGTAAGTCAAATTTAGCCTCACTGATCACTTTTCCATATTGAACACCAATAGGCAACAGCAGCAAGGGTGAAGCTCTAATGCAATGGCTCTGAAACTGTTTAGGTATCACTGACGGTAACCATGGTAAACTCGGTTACACTATCTAGTGTGCTGTATTTACTGGCGAAGTTAAACCAAGCTGTTCAAAACAGCTGTTCTGTGTATTTGCACTTCATTAATAACTCACATCAAGCCTGGGTTAACAGAAACTTAATTGCTTTACTGGCCAACACATTAAAAGAAAATACGTCCAGACTTCTGCTTCAAGTCCTGGTCTAGACCTGGCTTAGTTTTGATTATGTTTTGGTATAGTCCCCGTTGTATTTAGGCTAAATGTAACAATAATGTAAACAATAAAATGGAAAAGTACTTCATGTGAGTCTCATATGTCAGACGACGAACATCAGTAGCTGTCTTGGGAAATAAACTCAGGTTTCAAGCAAGGTGAGTTATGGTGTTTGCTTGCCAATCTACAGCTGATAAAAGGGTTAGCAGAAGTCAATATTATATAACTCCATTAGCACTCAATTTAGTTGCCAAGGAAAGCCTAGAGGTGGTCGTCATGGTGGTCCTGGTGCTTGACATTCTCTTGGAGCCATACCTTGAGACCTCCCAGATTTTCTTGCGGAAGTTTTTTCCTACCAAGACGTACAAAACCGGGTTGAGATCGCTGTTAAAGTAGGCAAAATAGGTGAAGAGATGTCTGCAGATGTAAATATTCTTTTGTAGTGTGCAATAAGGTTTGATGATCTCAAATCTCATAAAGAGCTCAATCATCCTAACTACATGATATGGCACCCAGCAGATCAGAAAAGCCAACAGCACCACCAAGACTAATACGGTGGCTTTGAGCTCATTTTTGTGGGCGCTTGATATTTTCGCTGGACGATTTTTCAGAGCTTGTAAAATCTTGACAGTGCAGAAGGTAAGTATACACATTGGGATTATGAATGCAACAATGGTCTGGATCACCTCATTTGCGAAATACAAATTCATATGCGGAAACTGAAGAATGCAAGTATATTCTCGTATGTCTGTCTTAAACGTGGCATTGTGTAGAATTGTTTCATGATGTTCATCGACTTGTCTGAATATGAGAGTCGGAATACCCAAAAGCAAGCCAAAGATCCACACCAGGAGGCAATTCAATTTGGCGTATTTTTGTCTGCGAAGTATATTCTGCGACAGAGGGTGCACGAGTACTATATATCGATCTATGCAAATTAGAACAAGAAAGTAGATGCTGCAGTTGGAATTCAGTACAATGGAGAGAGGCACAATTCGACACATATTAGCACCAAAGATCCACCGATATTCACCGGATATGTAGACAGCCCAGAAAGGCAGGAACAACACCAAGAGGAAGTCAGCGGCGGCCATGTGGCACAGGTAGATCTCGGCCACAGAGCAGGCTTTTTTGTGGAGCAGGAAGACTAACAGGACAAATAGATTGAAGAGGACTCCCAGAGCAGAGATCACGTAGATGTACACAGGTATCACCGTGAAGATCCAGTCAGCGTAGACATAATTGTGATCACACGCATCGGTCTGATGTTCTCCATAGTCACTAAAGTTACTGGAGTTGTTGCTGTAACGAAAAAGGCAATCAAATCAAAGTATAATAGTAAAGTAT
>JAVQKC010091820.1:0-39914 GCA_036025475.1 Philypnodon macrostomus
TTGAATATCAGAATTGTACATGAATACTATATATATATATATATATATAAATATATACATTCAGCACAAGGACCTCATCCATCAGTCCTGGACACATCTATAGCCTGTCCATCCTGGGAGTGGATCCCTCTATCATGTGGTTCTCCCTAAGGTTTCTCTTTTTCCCATAAATGTTTTTGTTTTTGTTTTTCCTTGCCGCGATGGAGGGTCTAAGGTCAGGGGATGTCCTGGGACAGTCCTTTTGTTTGTGTGTTTATTGATTGTCTATTGGGTCTACTGTTTGCAATGACCTTGTTTATTCTTTACATACATCTCTTTTTGTGTCGGTGAGGTATGTTGATAGTCTACATCAGTCCCTTATTATTGTCGATTTAATGTGTGTTTAAATGTGCAGCCTCTTGTCACGACTGGTTTACAAAGATACACTATCATTATATTCTACACATATACTGTATAGAGGCTGGGGGTGCCTTCCCATTCATCTGTGTGTGTCTACACTTTTACAGCCCTCAGTGCTGTCTGTCTGCACCACGCTGTCATTATCGCTCATATTTTTACTTCCTCAAGAATTTAGTCGCTGAGAAAATTATGAGAATTAGAGGCATTTACAAGGAATGTGCCGAAAAATGAGACGCAATAAATCTTGTGGAACGAACTGGACTGTCTACAAAGTTGTGCTAGTTGATGTGCAGAATTTGAAAAGACAGAAAGTAGGTAAAAAAAACATCTATATTATAAAACCAAACCACATCTTGTTAGATTTATGATACAGATATAAATTGAGTTTGGGGCTGTTTCTTCTTCATAAATAAACTCTCTTCTGCTTCTTGACACCTCTCACCTGAGGCCCTCAAGCCCCGCCCACTGCTTATGTATCACCATGGCGACACAAGTGTGGCTCAGGTGCAGAAGTGGAAAGTAACTATTCAATAATTGCAAACTTCACATTCAATACTAATGTTTTTTAGGGACTAATATATTTACTCAAGATTGTTATTGGCCGATATTCATGAGGTTGACCTGGTATACCTGTTCTACAAAAAGAATAACTTTAGAACCCCGATTGCTGACTAGTACTTCTACTTGAGTAATACCTTTACTTAGTACACAGTTTGAATACTTCTTCCACCTCTGTTGTTCTCCTGAATGTCTGAATACCCTCTTGTCTGTCGTTAATTCTAGTCTGTTCTGTCAGTGCGGACTTTGATCAGCCTCGTGTTTCTGAGGAGCCGCTTGGAGGAAGTTTACCAAGCAGAAGAGTGTCGACAGATTTCACAAAACACCTCGACTCGACTGACTTCAGTTTTGTGTTTTTAAAAAGAGAAAGATGTTGATGGACACTGCCACAACCAGGTGTCTGTTGTTGCCAACAGCCAATGCTGTTCTGATTGTATTGCAAGACAGGGCAATTTTAGATAATTTGATATGTGATGCAAATATTCTCATTTGCAAATATTCTCATTTGCATCACATATCAAATTATCTAAAATAAAAAACAAAACAAAACAATAAAACTATGATCATTTGTTTATTTATTTGTGTGTAAATCATCCAATGTAAAATACTGCACTATATTACTTTTGATGAAAATATAGTGAGTAGTAATCTGAAAATTTAATTTTTGGTTGAGAAAACTACTTATCACACAGATATGTCATAGTAGGTGGGTAAAATGAATAGTACTTTTACTCTGGATATCAACACTATCCACTACTTACTCAAAAATATACCTCATTAAAAATGTACTACTAAAAGTACAATGTGTTCAAAAAGTAAATGCAACTAATTAAATGTAACTTAACTTAATTTTTCATACGACCTAAGTGTTTAGATCAAGTTCAGTTGTTATTGTAGTTGTGTTTACATTTGTCACTCTCATATTGTCCCCATTGTCTTCTCTGTCCGGGCTAAGTGTGCAGCACGTCTTAAACATCAGATAATGGACAGGTAAATGTCCAGGTGCGTCACAGGTAATGGACAGGTGTGTAGTGGGCGGAGTCAGTAGTGACAGATTCAGGAAGAGCCTCAGGCTAAACACAACACTCCTGACATT
Organism: Philypnodon macrostomus; assembly: GCA_036025475.1. Taxonomy (NCBI): domain Eukaryota; kingdom Metazoa; phylum Chordata; class Actinopteri; order Gobiiformes; family Eleotridae; genus Philypnodon; species Philypnodon macrostomus. The sequence goes on from JAVQKC010091820.1 coordinate 2,054, forward strand.
TAACACTTTGAGAGAATCTCAGTGTTTTCAGGACTTGACACTGACATTGGAAAGGCTGTAGGTTTGATCATGAGTAGTGCGTAGAGCAGCCAAAAATAATAATACTCTAGTAGAAGTAAAAAAAAAAGTATGCATAGAAATAATTACTCAAGTAAACAAAAATATAATAATAAGCTGATAATTATAAAAAAATATAATTAAAAAAAAATTGCAAACTTAATAACGCTCACAGACACACACAATGTCACATTGATTCACCAGAGGCAGTTTTATTTTCACTCATATGTTTCTCACATTTTTGCTTCCACCTCTGCTTTTATTCACTAGTTTGTGTTGTCCTGTTACATGTCTCACATATTTATGATCACTGTGAGCTGATGTAACAGCGCTTTGGGCCGAGGTGAGGAGTGACATCTTAAAGTGACGGAAACACGTCTGTCTTTAAACGCGCCACGATGACAGACGCTGCATTCAGTGACCGTGCGTGTTATAGAGTAAAACAGGGGAATGCTTAGGAGATGACACTAATGACAGTTTAGAGACAGTCAAAATGAACCATTTACTGATAATGTTTCCGACCATAAGTGCACTCTATACTTATACTGTACTCATACAGTCTAGAGCAGGGTGGGCAGACGTTCTGACTCAAAGGCCACATGGGGTTTAGAAATGCCCCAAGTGGGCCGGCTGATATTGTATTCTTTGTAAACTGCAACCATTTCTGTCAAATGAGACATACAGCCTTCGATGAGACCTCAGTGAAAAAATATGTCAATGTGGAGTTAACTGGTTACTGCAGGTTATAACAACGTGAGAGATAAACTGGCAATATTTTATCATTTAAAAAATATGAGAAAATGCTTGGCAGGCTGAATTAAAAAGCCAAAACGGCCGCATGTGGCCCCCGGGCCACAGTTTGCCCACCCCTAGACTCTAACCGTTAGAGTCTACTGCTTGTATCGTTGGTGTTGTTGTTGTTGGTGTTGTTGTTGTTGTTGTTGTTTTTACCAATTGTATAATTTAAGGTTTTGTGCCATAGCATGTTTATACAATTCAGAAATCCTGACAAATGTTGCTACCAGAGTTGGAAACAGGAGGACATGGGGCAGCAGTAGCTCAGTAACTTTGCTCAGAAAAGTGCAATATATAACTGATGCATTACAAATATTATCTACGGACCGGCCAACTACAAGTCTGCATGTCCTCCTTGTGTTACTGTAGTTTCTCTCCTGGTACTGTGGTTTCCTTTCACTACCTAAAACATGCACTTGTTAATAGAATTGGAAATATGAGTGTGAATGGTTGTCTGTCATAGAAATATTAGGTCTTTTATACTGAAAATATTCAATATGCTTGGTCCAGGAATTATATGAAAACATTAACACTGCATTAAATTAGTGAGTGAAAATATGACCTTCAGTTAATTCATCCACATTCAAATTCCTCATAAAACTGTGAACAAAACTGTGTGAGATCGTATTGGGATAATTAACTACGTTCAAAACCCGATGAGACAGTTAGCTCATATATCTTTACTATTGTATCACGTCATTAACCGCTGCAGTGAAACGTGTCATTAAAATTCCTCTGTTTTTTGATTGACGGCTCGTAAACGTGGTCCCGCCCCGGTCTTTGTGATCCGATTTTACTCCCAGTCCTGGGTCCTGGGTCTAGTCCAGAACAAACGAGGTGTGTGAAGCAGTGTTTACATACCACAGAAAGAAATGAGTGACAAGTGGCTTCAGGGCAACCATTACACAACCATCTCACAAAATACAGGCTTCAGGCATCGGGACGAAGAGAACTAGATAAAAGGGCTGGAAAATTACCAATGACTTTTAATAGGCTCTGAATGTACTTATTAGGACTAAAGCGTTTTGGTAGAATATGTTATATCTAATTGGCCTGAGAGGGACATTTGCAGAGGTGGGTAGTACTCAGTTACATTTACTCAATTACATTTACTCAGTCACATTTACTCAGTTACATTTACTCAATTACATTTACTCAGTCACATTTACTCAGTTACATTTACTCAATTACATTTACTCAGTTACATTTACTCAATTACATTTACTCAGTTACATTTACTCAGTTACATTTACTCAGTTACATTTACTCAATTACATTTACTCAGTTACATTTACTCAGTTACATTGAGTAACTTTTTAAATAAATTGTACTCCAGAGAGTAGCTTTACTGCACAATACTTTGTAATAATATTTTGAAGTAACTGTACTCTTACTTGAGTAAAATCTTGGAAATCTAGAAAGAGAAGGAGTACTTTTACCACCTCTGTGTCATGTAAGAACAGCTTTATGTGAAAAATGTGATGATGTGGAAAGTTTCTTTTGCCTTAATTTTTGAAAATATGATTTATGTTTTTAGTTTATCTTTTGAAAATATCCAAATCTGTTTATTACCTTTTTATTTTTTTTTGCCAGATTACAACAAAATTAAACAAATAATCTGACATTACGCTCAAACAGTTACTAAGGATATGAGTAGTATTTTCACCAGTACTTTTCTACTCTTACTCGAGTAATTATGTAACATTATTGGCTACCCACCTGGATATAATATATTATGATCTATAGTCACATGTCTTCAGTCAAATAACTCTGTTACAACACTCTGCTGAAAGCTGATAAACATGTATTGCATCACGAGGCAGGCAACATTTTATACAAACAATGCGACCCAGATTCACAGCCTGATAATATTTGATCTTGTTCACACTAGAGAAAATTCAAGGTCCCTTGCAGATGTAATCAACCAGAGAAAAATGCATTGTTTTTGAGCTCCATATGCCCCTGATACAAGGTCATCTTGATACAGTTTTAGCTGATTAAACCAAGCTCAATGTGACTTGTATAAAAAAATAGACTCTCAAAGGTACTATTACGCGACAATATGTTTTTTTTTTATCTGTGACTCCCAGGTATGGATTTGAAGGCGTGATCCTCTCCATCTATGGGATGAACCGATCAGACCTGGAGTGTCCTGGGATTGTTTGTAAGTTTCAAAAGCCCGAGGAGGTCCTGCAGCTGCTGGACGTGGAGGACGCTAAGCTCTATGTGGACTTCATGGTGCTGGGGGTCTTCTTCCTGATCCTCAGATTGGCCACTTACTTGGTTCTGCGCTACAAAGTCAAGTCCGAGCGCTAGGACTTCTAACACCACAATCCCATTCATATCCTGGAAGTGCAAATATACTATAGCCACGCTCTTTCTGTCTCCGTATACATTACGTCTGACATGAAATCATCTGAAGGATTCACTAAACAGTATCATATCAGTTTCAAAAGGAAAAAGGGAGCATTGTTAGTACACAACATTACCATCCTGAAATATTATCTTCAGCTTATGTGAACAAAATACCCAACATAATATCAACGCATGAGAATTTCTATCGTCAAATGAGTTGGTTGGCTATAAAGAAATCGCATATGACATCAGAGCTCCATTTCTAATGTAATGCTGCTGAGCCATGGTTTTCATTTGGTTTCAAAAGCATTTAATACATTACAATATGCCTTCGACTACATTGGAAAAACACAGCAAAACAGTAATGCCAGAACAGGTTGGCATGGCTTTCAAAGACCCTAAACTCAATGGCTCTACATCAAAACTGCCAATGAACAACATGGTGGAAGTGTGTGCTATTGGGAGACCGGTATGTACAATATCAAGTACTATTTGACTACCTTGGCCCTCATTTGAAAAGCTTGAATGGTGAAACGAAAAGAACAAATACAAAGAAAATGCAAGCTGTTATGGGTAAAAACATGAACTCCAGGTCAAGTGCAATAGTGGATGTTCAATGGAGAAAATGTTGGTGTCATCTTGACGTGACACTCCTCTTTGAACTGCTCTTTCCACTTACTGTATGAATCATTAGTTGCCTCTTTCCACTTTAGAAAACTGTCTTTTTCTCTCTTTCTCTGCTTTTCTGGTGTCTGACAGATGTGTGTTGTTTAAAACCAATGCTAGATACTTGAAATGCTGACCAGGCAGTTTCTGTGCCTCTTAAACTAGAATGATGTTTTTCTTGGGTTTAGTGCTTATTGTTTGCACATACACTTTCTGTGGACATGTACTGCTGCAAATACAAACACAAACTGGCAAATATTCACATTCAAACAAGTTCACACTGACAGTCACACAATCACTCATTTCCTGTTTATCAATGTGTGTCTCCTGTCACAAGGCAATGCAAATATTTTCCAGTAGACTTGCTATGAAATATTTCTTATTCAAACTATGCTACTTAGTAACATACTATATATACAATGCATAAAATGTGAGCATATAATCAATGATTGTACAGTGAATATGTTATGCTGTAAAGAAATGTACATTTGCACTTTTCAATGTACGCTTATTTATTTTTATTTATTTGTATTTAAGTTTATTTTTATATATCTATGTGACGAGTGCTGCTTGAAAGTATAATGAGAAAACAGCAACTGAATGTTGCATGTTCACTTTAGGAATGATGTTATCAAAATATTACATTTTGAACTATAGCAAAATGATTTTATTTCCTCACTCAAATGTATGTATTCTGCCAGGTTTGAGGACATGCAAATTCTCAGCTTCATGTTTTAAAAGTTCTGGACATGGGTGAAAACACGTAAAAGCATGGGTATGTTGGTTCAGACAATAACTGGAACAGACAATAATTGGGAGATGTGTTCAATCAAATGTATGTAGCCTGTGCCCAGTTTGAAGTTGAGGTTGATCTGTTACGGTTGTCATTAATAGCAATATTCAATCAACACTGTATTTGTATTATTTATCTGCACTTTTAAGGCATCTGCCGATCTTTGATTTTGTATTTCAAATTTATTTTGCCTCTTACTTTTTACACATGTGCAATAACCATAATCATATAGTGTTATTAATATCAAGGTGAATATGATGCTGCAATCTACTCAGTGGTCCTCCTTTTTGTAGTAATGCAACTGAAAAAGGTTGTATTTATTTACATCTTTAGTTAATTATTCACCTTCTGAAAATCAGAGCCAAAGGGTGTTTTCTGAACAAACAAAAGGGTGAAAGCAGTCTATTAATTTTAGAAACTTTACAAATACTTTGGCATTGACATTTTTATTATGTGTAGCATAAGATATTAGTAATAAAAAATAAAAAAAATAAAAATAAAAATAAAGGTGCAGGTGCAGGTGCAGGAGAAACATGAAAGTGATGCTAGAACTAAACAGGAATAATTGTCATTAACCAGTCTTTTGGTACCAAAGAGCAAAACAAACAAGTAATAATAGTAAAACGTGATGTACACTTCATGTGCAATGAATGTGACAAAAGACCGTGAATGGGATCTATAATTAGCCTGCCTTTTTAAAAGCAAGACGGTAGTGAGAAGCTGTAACTGTTTGTAGGGTTAAGGCTGGTGTGCCACAATCGGAAGTAAATGTCTGGGTACTAGGAAGAACCAAAAGTTAGGGTAAGATTAAAATCAAAATCAATCTTTCGGTTTGTTGTTATTTTAATATTATTCACCAATTTGTTAAGTCACAATCCCTAGTACATTTTGCATGGCTACTTTGATTATACAAGATCTGTCTTGGCCTATAAGAAAGAAATAAGGAACAAAGAAAGCTGTTAAAAGCTGTCAAAATATTGTTTTTATGTCTGTAATGGTTTGTCATTTATTCTTGATTAAATGAAGATTTTAAGTTCATTTTAATCCTCAAATCAATGCAACTTCTGAACCTGGACCTGAACCTGGTTCCAAGGATTATAATAAAATAATAGACAATAAACCTGCAGTGTGTATGTGTGTTTAATACCAAACTAGATATTTTCCAATATTGTAACAGAGACATGGCCATTTTAATTCTATGAACAGGAAATAATACTGTTTTTTTTTTTTTAGAGTGGTCAAACGAATACTGAGATTATACAAGGATCTACTCCAAAGATTTAATGCCATGGTTTATGACATCTTGTTCTGGTTTTCTTTTACTTCTTCCGCTGATCGTACTTATTCTCTTGTTTTTTATTTACTCTTTGGCGCAGACCGGCATTTTCCCACAACACCCCGCTCCTGCTTTTACAGATGACGAAAATGGCGGACAACTCAGCTTCGGTAGGTTTCGGAAATGTGCTAATTTAAATAATAACAATATTGCCTCAATATGTTAAAATTAATGTATTATTTTCAACAGGGTGAAATCGTTGAGGGCTGCCGCCTTCCCGTTTTGCGCAAAAACCAAGAACACGAAGATGAATGGCGTAAGTATTGTCTGGTTTTCGTAGCTAGCCTAGCTGCCTGGCTAATGCTAAGCAGCGAGCCTCAGCTGTTGTCAATAGGCAGCACGGCCTTCACTGAAACCACTGTAAACACAAAACATACAGCGAACAAACAAGCTGCAACCCTAGATATACGGACTGAAATTACGTCAAATGCGTGTTCTATTTTACTTCAGGCTTATTAAATAAATATCACGTGGCAACTGATGTTAGAAAATGTATATATCAATTTAAAATAGTTTTATTTGAAAACTAATTATGTGGACGTCTGAAAATGAACCTGTCATTCTATTAGGGCCATCTGATCATTTAAAATACAAACCATAATCGTACATTATTCAATAAGTATCTATAATAATATAATAAATCTATAAATAAATACATCTACTCTAAACCAATGTCTGCTATGTGTCAAATACGGGAAATTAAAAACTACTATATACTTCATCATCACATATTAATTCCAGTGCACTGTCATTCGTTTTGTATTGTGTTTATTGCTCTACTAAACATAAAAGTACCTAATGAAGTCAAATTAACTCTTATCTTTTTAGCACTGGCCGAAGTCCTAAGTGTGAAAGAGGTTTCTGGACGAAAACTCTACTATGTTCACTATATCGACTGTAAGTATAATGTCACAGTTTATTATACAGATATCACATTACAACAGTGTGGATTTTCATGGTTGTAATTGTTTCTGTCAACCAGTCAACAAGCGTCTGGATGAGTGGGTAACATTAGACAGACTAGATGTGAAAAAGCTTCAGTTTCCAAAAAAAGAAGCTAAAACTCCAACCAAGAATGGTCTTCCAGAGTCTCGTCCAAGCTCTCCAGAAAAAGAAATGGTGGTGGTAAGACGCACTCATTTTTGCAATTTACTCTATGACCAGAAACGCGCATTAAATTTTCCTTCAATTGAAATTCAATATATTGGGGTAATTCCCCCAAAAAGCCTCAAAAGGAGCTATTAAACATGAACATTATTTTCTGAAAATGTACATGCATTGGGTATACATTTTTTTACATCTGCAACACTATTTACAAATATAATAAATTGCAATATGAAATACATTTTAGTATTAAAAAGTAAAAAAGTAAAAAGTAAATTTTTACTGGACATTGATGGCATACACATATTAAATGTTCATTATTTTGTAAAGGGGGGTCTGAGGGATACAGGAGAGCAGTCCAATTGTGAAGAAGCAGACAATCACAGGGAATAAATTAGATTAAGTACTTTACTAAACAATCAATTTAAATAGTAACAGTTTGTTAAATTTCACAATTGAGTTTATTTTTTTGTGGTTTGCCGAGCTTTGTGTCCAACGGCGACCAGAGTATATACGGGTTAACATGAATGTGAGTTAACCCCTTTTCCCCTCTCTTCCTTTCTGTTCAATTCAGAGGAAGAGTCTAGATCTCAACGTACCACAAACTGCCACAGCTCCTTCCAGAGGCAAAACCCTCCCTACACCGGTACAACTCAAATTTACCCATTTTATAGACATGACCCAAGACCTTGTTTACAGCTGGTGTTAACATTAAGCCACTTAGAAAGGCGTTCATTCAACTAGAAAGGAGGCAGCAGATGATGATGGTAGAACTGAATGTATAGTATGTCTGTTTCTCAGGGAATCTAAACCTAGCCGCTAGAAGGAGATTACTGTATAAAATGTCTATCACTTGCATAGCTTAATTATAAATATACATATGTGCAGCTGCTGTAAGTTCGCATCAAAGAAAATATTACACGAAATAAACATGTTAACCGAACCTGAATTAGATTTGTTAACACCAGGATTAAATGAGGTAAGATTTGATCTAAAACTGAAAATCCTTGAATTGGTGAAATTGTGAGTTTGCTGTGGCTTTCAATCAAATCAATCGTGTGCAGCCAGTGATTGTGGTGCCTCGATAGCATGGTATTTTTAAGGGCATTTATTTATTATTTGATTCCATTTTCATGTTTATTCTAAGCCACATTTTTTACTCATTTTGTTTGCTGCAGAAAAGAAAAGTGGAGCCGCCCGTCCCCTTGGCTCCTCAGGTGACACCGCCTCCCCCTGCACCCTCTCTGCCAAGTTCAGCTGAAGCCACTCCGGCAGCTGTGTTTCCTGTAGTACGAGAGACCCCCACCTTCAAGTCCCGCGAAGACCATGAACCGATCACGTCGCTCACTACGGTACAGCAAGACGAGTGGCTTTTTTAAATTGTCAAAGTTGAATTTTTGATTTTTAAGATCTTGAATTTGTAACTAGAACGGCACTGCGAGACGACCGGTCCCACCTCAGCCTGGGAGGAAGAGGAAAGCCTGTGGAGGCACCGATGAGGTACATAAAAGTACATTTCAACAGCAAACTATTTAATTAGCTTTTTATTGATGCATATTTATCTTACAAGTTTAATGTCATTGTTAGCACTGTATAACCCAACATGTCATCCAATTCCTGACCCACTAATCTATTGTTCTATTGACAACATGAGTCTTTTTGGCAAAAATTGAACCGATGATTCTAATGTAAATCAATTCCTATTCTCCTCTAGTTTCCAAAGCCAGTGTTTTTGTCTTTTTCTGCTAGATGATAAAGGTTTTGCAGTATAACAAGCCTCAAAGTGCCAGTGTCTTTCTACCACCACCAGAGGTCTGTTGAACTTCATATTATTGCCCGTTGAGTTGTGTGTTTCCTGATTGAGCTTTTCCCATAGTGGGTCCAATAAAACATAGGCGCTCCTTCCCTCTGACCCAAGATAACCCCTGTACATTCAATTTGTGTCGCTAAAATGTATAAAGTAATTAATTAATTTCAAATCTGCTCAATCAACTTGCTAAATAAAGTCACATTTTGTTATGTATGCATTGTTTCCTCCCAGGATTCCCAGGACAGCTCTGACGGTATTCCCACTGCACCTCGAATGACGGGCAGTTTGGTGTCGGACCGTAGCCATGACGACATCGTGACCCGGATGAAGAACATAGAGTGCATAGAGCTAGGCCGGCACAGACTGAAGCCCTGGTACTTCTCTCCGTACCCACAGGAGCTGACGTCCCTCCCTGTCCTCTACCTCTGTGAATTCTGCCTCAAATACCTCAAGAGCCTCAAGTGTCTACAAAGACATTTAGTAAGAATCTTTTTGTTTTGGATTCCTTCATGAGTGACATTCAGATAAGCACTTCTCTGATGATATTGGGGACTCTCAGATTTATTTCCTGCCAAGCAAAAAATACAAACCTCTATAAAAATATATTGTAGCTTGCTTCTCTCATGGCATCGTTATGTAGAGCCCAGCACTTCTATTTACAAATGCTTAGAGGGTATTTTAACAGTTGTATTTTGTATAATGCTCCTCACCTTTTTATTTACATTTATTTTATTTTCAACAGACAAAATGTAATCTACGACATCCTCCAGGCAACGAGATCTACCGCAAAGGCACCATCTCATTTTTTGAGATTGACGGCAGGAAAAACAAAGTCAGTGATTTGAAATTCAAACTTGTTCAAACCATGGTCAGTTACTTTAACCTTATCGTGTGTGTGTCTTTTAGAATTATTCCCAGAACCTCTGTTTAATTGCGAAGTGTTTCTTGGACCACAAGACCCTGTACTACGACACAGACCCTTTCCTTTTTTACGTAATGACAGAATATGACTCCAAAGGCTTCCATATAGTGGGCTACTTCTCTAAGGTAAGGCTTTTGTGTTTAACAGTGCTAAATGGCATTAAATATGCAATTAATCTATTTAAGCCGTTTACAAAATGCAAAAGTAGGCATTTGTAAGTCATGTTATTACATTTTTAAGGACACATGGGCTGCTTTCTGTCGCTTCATGCTAATCCCACACAGAATTGAATATTGTTACCGACTAGAACCTAAGTCATTGTACACACAAAATTTATAATTTCTTTGTCAATCACAAAGCATTTATATGTTACTGTGTTTAACAACCTAAAAATTTACATAAAACTGAATAGTGTTAAACATTTTCATGCATGGGATTTTTCTATAATATAACTCGTTTATTCTCGTGCACAGGAAAAAGAGTCTACTGAAGATTATAACGTCGCCTGCATCCTTACCTTACCTCCGTACCAGCGCAGAGGCTATGGCAAACTGCTCATTGAGTTCAGTAAGTAATGAGTTAAAAATAGACACACCCCATGCTCAGTCATTGTGTGTATATCTGAATTAGTTACATTTGGGCTCAGGAGGCAGGGCTGGCTCTTCATAAGCTACTGGGGTCAATGCTTCAATCGCTCAGCGTTAGCATCTCCCACCAACAAACCGTGAATCTGCAATCTGTAAAACGTGAACATTTGCAACCCATTTACTGCAAGCTTCATTTTGTTTCCCCCTTTTTGTGTTTTTCAGGTTATGAGCTCTCAAAAGTAGAAGGGAAAACAGGCACTCCTGAAAAGCCCCTTTCAGATCTGGGTCTACTGTCCTATCGCTCTTTTTGGTCACAAACTATTTTGGAAATTCTCATGGACCTAAAGCCTGACAATGGGGAAAGGCCGCAGATAACGATCAAGTAAGCATTTGTTTTTTAACTTTTGGTTCAGTTTGGATTCAAGTTCGTATTGCAGTTGTGTCCTTGAGCAAGACACTTAACTCACATTGCCTGATTGCCTGTGCAACACTGGTGTGTGTGAATGTATTAGCGTATATGTGGTGGTGTGGTGTCTTTGTTAGTCTGTCCCAGGGCCGCTTGACTGTAGAGGTTGCTTACCATCAACAGTGTGTGGAGTGAATGAATAATACACTCTGTTGTAAGAAGCTCTTTGTAAGCCTTGAAACCTTTTTATATTATGTATCTAACCTGCACATGCATATTAATAATGCCAGTTATACACAGAAATGCCACAAAAGGGAATTTAACAAATTCATTATAAAAATTTTGTTTTGCAGGGAGAAATTAAATGCATGTATTACTGTCAATGTGGTAGCTGCTTATAGCCAAAACTCATGATTTTCATTTGTCTTTCAGTGAAATTAGTGAGATCACAAGTGTAAAGAAAGAGGATGTCATTTCAACGCTACAGTACCTAAATCTGATCAACTATTATAAAGTAAGACTCAGTAATACTATTTAACTTCATTGGATCTACCTATTTATGTACAAACTGTTATAATATGTACCTAACCATTATGTATGTACAATTACATGTTATTACAGTTACATTGTACTTAATGAGGTCGATACAATCTAGTTAAGGGCTGTGTGAAATACAGTGTAACCACAAACAAATTTGACCAAATGAATTGTCTCTTGATCTAAATTTCATTTAGGGTCAGTACATTTTGACACTTTCAGAGGAAATTGTGGATGGGCACGAAAGAGCGATGCACAAGAGACACCTGCGTATAGACCCCAAATGCCTTCACTTCACGCCCAAGGACTGGAGCAAGCGTGGCAAGTGGTAGAGACTGGACCTGCTCAGTACCCGCAATAGACCTTGAAATGGATCATATAAATGTCAAATTCTGTCCTGGGACAACAGACATCATACAAGACTTTTATTATGAACACTCACTTATATAAATATTAAATACACTGGTTTTAAAAACACAGAGGAACAAAGCTGCAGCACAACTACTGTGCATCATAGACCGTGTGTAGTCTATGCTGTGTACAGATCATGTGTTTGGACAACTGTTTTTTAATTGGGTAAACAATCCCCAACACGGACATGTTTTGTTTACATTCTTTTGTATAAGCCACAAAACTATTAGGACGCATTACATCAACAAGGATTACAATGACTGTATTCGATCAGCCACATTTAATATGGCGTTGGTAGCAGCTTTGACAGATCCCACACAAGTGTTTTTTGTGTGTGAAGATTTCTGCTCATTCCCTAGAGGGTTTATATGATTTAATTCACTGATGTTGGACGAGAAGGCCTGGTTTATAATCTCGTCTCACATCTCAAAAGTGATGGTGTTTAAGGAGATTGTGTGGGCCAGTAAGTTTTTGTTCACATCATCAAACCATATCTTTATAGACCTTGCTTCATATAGAATAGATAATGGCCTTTCCCAAGCTATTCACACAAAATTGAAATGATAGAATTGTCAGAAATCGTAAACATTAAGAGAACCTGAACGAGTGTGGCCAAGTACTTTTGTCTGTGTAGTGGATTTGCGTCTGTCCTGGATAAACAACGTCTCTTGACTTGTCATTGATGTTTTTCATACAAAATAAATGCTAATATATAGCACTCCTAATTTAGCAGTCGCTTTGTGTGAAAAAATTATTTATTCATAGTAATGTTAATATATGAAGTAGCACACTAAGCTAGTCAAGGCACTAATTGGTCAAATGCCCTTGTTTAAGGGGCATTGTTTTTTTGTGACTGAAGTAAAGTCATTTTTAGACATCGGGCAAGATACCAAATAATAAGAAAAATATGTCATGGTTCAGGCTGTTTGTGTTGATGTGAGTCCTGTGTCTGTGTAGGAATAAATTGAAAGTGTAGTCGTCAAACTAATTTATACAATGATTTACTTGATTCAGCAGTGCCTGATTTTCTGTCTCTTCCACACACAAAAGATAGTGCTTATATGTTTTATACAAAAAACTAAATTTGCGCTTCTATGTTGTCCTTCCATTTTGACTTGAAACTCTTTTTATTTTATATTATTATATGCTTCTGTTCAGACCCTCTGTAACCGTCTGCAGTGTGCAATGAGACAAATCTACATATCTTTGTTTTCTGTAAATGTACATATACAAACCCTGATTGTATAAAGCTCAGAAGAAAAAGGCCATGTTGAACTGTTATAGGAATGTAAATTATGTGTACAGATTGTTTTTTACCTAAAACATCAAAGAAATCGCACAAATATTGTTTAAAAGAAGAAATCAGCGATATCTATTATTTGACTTCTGTGATTTATGTTTGTGTTTAAAAAGATGTTGAATTTAGAATATCTTTATGTGAAACGCAGTGAAGAGTATGATTTTGAATTTGATATGAAAACCAATTGATAAAAGTGTCTGTGGGTTATTGCTCAATGCATTTTTTTATACATCTTCTGCCGTCGTTATGGTGACTAGATTCTGTAACAAATATGACCTTAAGGTGGGGAATGTCCTACACATTCTCTAGCGGTAATACGGGTGTGATTTTTCTTTAAATTATAAACTACCCCTTTTCATTCCCAACCCTCTATCATGGTCTCACACAAACCAGGAAGTATCAGAATAATGAGCTGAAGTTGGCTTTTTATTTCTTTGAACAAAAAAATACAAAATAACTGAATAAGCTGTGAATTTTAAATAAAACATCAGCTCCCTCACATAGATTCTAGTTCTTGTATTGACCAATCAGAGCGCTCATCTACTGTGGAAGCGTGTGATTGGTCAAAAAATTGGACCCTGCGCTCTAAAACAAAACCCCTTATAATACAGCCCATAGAGGGTCTCGGAGTCTCATTTTTTCTCAGATGACTTCTGTTATGCTGTACTTTTACCTGAGTAATAGTTTTGGCTCAAATACAAAATATCAGGTACTTCAGCTTTAAATGGGTGATCTTTAAAGTTACTAAAGATTGATTCTGATTCTGCCTTGGTTTACACCTGATTTGCTTCTGTTTTATTCCAATTTCCGTCCTGGTTTAGACCTATATTATTAGTTACAGCTCTAGTTGAGTACAGTCAGATTAGTCTTTCACATCAGCATGTTTACCACTACATTACTCTACACAGAACCAGGCTTGTGGTCTATTTTATTTGTTGGTTTGTTTATAATATCTTTTTGTTCACGATTTTTATATTTATTTAATTTTTGTACAATCATTGTGAGCTGTAAGACGCAGTGTTGAACGCCAGGGAGCGGTATCGGGCCTGCCTTCGTATCGCCAAAAAACTACTAAACTTCATCTCAGTGCTGTCGAAAAAAGGACCTTAATGATGCATGATTCAATATAGTCTGTCATTTGGACAAGTCCTTTAAATCCATCTGAGCTGCAGGTAAGTACTGATAATACATGCACTCTGAGTTAAATTGAGTTGGCTTTATAATAACTGTGGATAGAGCTAGTAGCAGGATACAATTACATTTCGTGATCTTTCTAAAGTTAGAATTGCTAATGGCCGCTCGGGGCTAACATTTTCTGAACTGCAGCAGGTGCGGTTAGCAAAGAAAATGATTTTTCAATTTGTACAGAAATCACAAGAAAATACAATGAATTATTGTAATGGGAATGAAATAATTGTATTTTTATTAATTTAAATATTGTTATGACCGTGTTGTTTTGAAGTTTGGTCCTAGACAGTGTAATTTACAGGGGGGGTCATGACCCTCAAACAGGAAGGTGCCCCTCTCAATATATTATTTACTATTTACTTTTAAAGCATTATTTTTAAGTTGTTGATTTGCCCATACCTACAGTACTACTATAGTACTTCATAGTAAACTGATGTAGTGTCTCACACCTGGCAGTGTCCCCTTGAGGACAGTCAGGAATTTCACACTAATCTCATATCCTACACCACAGCGGACGGTCTTCCTGGCCCTCAACAGGCTATTTTGAGAACTGACTTATACTATGATTATTGAAAAATAAGCTTCTTAAAAATGTGGTCCATTTACTGGGATCTCAACCTAAGAGCTTCTACATTCAGTCAAAATCTTTGCTTTTCTTGTGCAAAAGTTGTATCTAGGAATTAATCATATGTAGGTACAGATTTATTAAAATACAAAAATCAACATTATTTGGTTCTTACACAATTCAATTCAGTTTCAATTCATTTTTTACACAGAACACAGTTTAATAAGCATTTACGTCTGGGTTTATACAATATTACTTCTAAATAGACTGGCTATTAACATTGTTTACATAATACAAATAAAGTGAAAGAGGATTTACATTCATGCTGTTGATAAAGTATGTGTGTGTACTATTTCCACATGGTGTCACTGTAGCCCTGGCAGCTCTGGGCTATTTATATATATATAAAAAAACTCTGATAATCTTTGATATTTCACAAATCAAATTGCTGCGCATAAAATAATTACACTATAATTACTGTGAATCAGATCAGATGCTTCAGTAAGACATAACATTATATGCATTTTCCCTAGGGTTACATTAACATCTTAAGATCTTACTATTGTTGAAACAAACATTGATAGTTTCACACAAATAACAACTGTATTCCCATGTTGCCTAAACCGCCTGTTTATCAACCACTGTCAACCACTATTTTTCTTATCTACTCTAGACACGCTCCACCAACATCTCCCCACCCCCGAAGCACCCTGCTCCCCCGCCCGTCCGCTGGATACTGCTCTGAGCCTGACCAGAGCTGCTGACCTGCTAACACACACACACACACACAGGGCCATATGGTACGACCGAGCGAGACCTCATCCAGCCATTACCGGGGGGTGGAGGAGGACACTTGGCGTGGCTACGGGTGCTGCTGAGGTAAAAAAAACAAGACTCTATGCCTTTGGACGTCATGATGATCACAGGTATTTTGTTTGGTAAATTGAGAATAAAGCATTTTTTGTTGAAAGGTGTAGTTTGTAGGGTGGGCAGATGAGACATGACCCCTCAAATCTAAAAGTGCCTTCCCATAAATATAAATATAAATATAAAGACCTACATTCATTGGCTGCTTTATTAGGTAGTATTTACCTGGAGGTGAACTCTCAATTAGCTAATCAGCCTCTCACGTCACAGCATACCAATAGATTTAGTGATCTACATCTGTTCAAGACAAATCTGCTGAAGTTCAAACCAGGCAACCGAATGAAAAGAAAAGTTGATAAATCTACTAGGATTTTCACCTAGAACCATGTCTAGGGTTTACAGGGAATGGTTTGAAAAATATACAATATCCAGTGAGTGGCAGTTTAGTGGGCAATAATGGATTGTTGATACTAGAGGTCAGAGACTGGTTTGAGACAATTTTAGCTAAGATAATTACTCTTAGTTACATCAAGATTTCCTAAGGCTATGTCAAATGCACAGACCATGAGACAAATGGGCTACAGCAGCAGACAACCGCACTATTTACCACTTCATACAAGGTGTACCTAATAAAGTGGCCAGCGACTGTACATTGTGTAGATATGTGAGGATGTGCTGCAGTGGCTGATGGGAGAAAAGGAAAGGTCCAGCTGTGTCTTGTTATGGCTTTGGTGTGAGTGTGTCATTGTTTGGGTGCAGGTTGAATGTTTGTTGTTGCCTCATGTTGTGCGTTTGTGGAGTACACACTGGACTTTACAAATAAACACTACACACCGAGACACACACTTTCACCTTTGGCCTGAAGTCTTTATCTCACCCCTGCAGAAATGTCAGTTGTGGCACACATTGAATGACTCATTGAATAAATAAGACCATGTCGCATTAATTGTCAAGACAATGTACCATAACAGTCAAATTTGTGCTGCCGTAGTCTCAAAATAGTCCTAACCAAAAACCAATTAAAAAAAACTGCAGTGCATGTAAATGTATCTTTCCATTTGGCTACAGCAAATCATCATCCTCCGAGCATGTAGTAAATTTTCTGTTGGTTTTGCATCGATTTTTACACCAGATTCCCTTTCTGACACAACCCTACCAATTTATCCAAGCTTGGGACTGGCATAAGAAGTATTTTGGCTTGTGGACTTCTTCTTTGTGACTGGATTATGATTGATATTGAGAAATAAACCATGGTCTAAACAAGGACAAATCCAGAAAATATGCTGGATCTAAATCAAGTCTAAATCAGCGATAATTTAAAATCAACACATAACCAGGTTTAAAACAGGACTAAATATATAATAATAATAATAATATGCCAGATTTAGATCAGATTTGGACTAAACAAGACAAAACTGGGTTTAAGCCTAAAACTAAACCAGATTCAAACCAGGACTAAAACTGGATTAGTACATATAGTCTCACTGGGCTTTCTCCCCAAAATGTATTTATTTGTTTGCACTTACATCAAATTTGGTTATTTGTTCATTTAGCTTTTACCTTTACTTTTTATTTGGCCAGTAAAGCATTTTTCAAATTTTAACCACAAGATTTCCACCACAGTGATGTCGCCTTGTCTGCCGCTGCCTCTTTGACAAGGAGCTGGGATGGAGGAGGGGTCTAAGAGAGAGAGAGAGAGCGAGAAGGAGGAGGAGAAGCGGACAGAGGGGGGCTGGCTTTTGGTCTGATGTGAATGGGTTTGAATCAGCAGCAGTGCAAGAGGCAGGAAGGACAGCACAAATCAACCTGCTTCTTGACTCAACAACATAGAGACAGGGGCGCCGGCTAATACTGAGAATGCCCTAGCTTCTGTCTGATTTCTGTCATTGATTATTGTTCTTTTAGGAGGAACTAACAAGAGCACAAGAAGCAAACCAAACAGTCAACGCGGCGGACAGATAGATAGCAGAAAAATGCTGTCATGGGGAGAGCAGGGGAGGGAATCGCTAGAGAGGAACAAGATGATTCACGGCGGGAGCTGAAATGCAGAGGTAAGCCCTGTTCTTTTTGAATTTTTTTGGTTGTAGCAGTGAACAACCTTCCTCTGTCCTCTTCTTGCCCCCCTTTTCTGACGGTAATGAAATACGATGGACGGGTCACATACCTCTGCATATGCCCCCCTATATTCAGAGACAATGTATGTGGATATCAAACAGATTATCCCCCAGCTTGTCCTCATTTGAATTCATTGTTGCAGCAGCTAGCTTATATCAAAACTCCCATTACCAGGATGTCAGCTATAGGTGTTCATACTTGCATGGACTGGATATTGTCGGCCAACCTTTGTCGCATATCACCCCTCCACCACCCCCCCCAACTCGCACCCCCTACTTCCATTGTGCACCGTCCCAATAGCATGAGCAGCAGTGCAATACAACGACATTATGACAGCTTTCTTTCTAGACTGTGAAGAGATGGCAGAGGAGGAAAGATAGCGGGCTGGAAGCAGACGTGGATGCATGGTTGGTTGGAGAGGTAGTCACTGAAAGGCAAGGCATAAGGGATGCTGCTCTGCCCGGGGCATAAAGAAGAGAGAGATTGTCAATGTAATAAAAACGTGGCCTAGGATTTGAATGGATAAAGAGGATTGTAGCGTTGTGCATAGACAATGATGGAATAATGACGGACTAGCCTGTATTAGGGTGGTGGTTTCAAGGTGGCAGCAATATAAAGCATGTTGGAGGAGTCCAGCGTCCTACCCCCCAACCACTGATTCACTCCCTCCTCCCACCAGCAGCACCGGCAGCCCTGTCTGATTTGATATGGGGCTTATATGAGATATTAAGGTTCTCAAGGGGTGGATAGGGCCCCGTTACTTGGGCTGACAATGAATGCATGTATAACCAGAAGTGCAATTTGAGCAAACTTTTACATTTTTGATCATAATTTCATAGTTGACTTTGGTATTTTTTTGTTGCAGAAAATTACATGCTCTTTGTCTGTCAGTATTAGCAGGGATTGAGTGCATGTATGCCAGTGCTAGATAGTGGCAGCGATGGGGTGATGTCATCTGGGTTGATTTGAGATATCTGCTGGTCAGGTGTGTGCGTGTGTAGAGAAATTGTTGTATTTTGCCTCCATCGCTGTCCTCTTTATAAGGAATAGAGAATAGGCTTGTTGTCAGACTCACCTTCTTAAGAAGAGCTGGCATAATGGTGCTAACACTATGCAGCAGCCTAGTTTACTCCCTGACACTACAAAGTCGACTATCATCTGCTGCATGCATTTTGAATTCATTAATCAGTCTAGATATTTTTAATGATAACTACTGTGCTGCATTTTGACAGCATTGATAAACATCACTGGAGTTGTCCAATAATGATGTTGAGTATTATGAATTGAGTACTTCAAACTACAAATGAATTTATACATTTACATACCAAGGACTAAACCAGCACCAAACCAGGAGTAAATGCAATAACATCTGGACAAAATCAGTGCTTAACCAAGACAAAGACTGATTCAAGACTAAATATGACTTTTTAAAGATTACATACATATTGTTGTTGGAGTGGACAATTACTGAGTGTAAATATTTCTGTCAGATAGAAGACCATAAGATTATTGCAATACATATAGTTTCCTGCAGTATTTTGTGCAGCCTTACTACATGTGGTCTTAAAAGGCACTTGTCCATTGCCGTAAAATTGAAATCTCTTCAGTCTTTATTCATTTGAATGACGTTCCCCGAAGTCAGACCTCCGGCAAATGAGTAATTCCCAGTCTGTGCCCAGCGTCTGTGTAAAGGACGTACTTAGTGATATTTATTTCCTGTTGGTTAATGAAATGAAGTAAATGTAATATATAACTCAGTGATGTGTGTGAAGAGCTGTGGTCTGAGGAGGGGGAGTGACCGCCTTTACATTTGAATAATATTGATTCATTGATTGGTAGTTAGTTACATAATGTACAGAAGACTCCATACATTTTAGGCCAGCAAGCAATGCTTGGGAAATTATGTTAATGTTATATCACAAAATGCACAGAAACTATTGTTGAATTATATCCTATTGATTAGTCTATGTTCACCTGGTTTAGCTCCACAAACCTGATCTCAACATTGCTGAATCTGTCTAAGATTAGTAAAATGAGAAATAAAGATGTGAGCAGCCTACAAACACTGGATTTTTTGCTTAGTATATTCTAAGCCAATAAAAAAACTAAATCAATTGCATATGTTTAAAGCTTTTTTAATAACATGTGCTCACAGTACATGAAGAAAATATAATTATTACCAAGTGGCTATATTTACACAACACTGCTGCAATTGTCAGTAAAAAAGTTTCAGTTCAAACAGTAATGTAATGAAAGTTCAGTGGTCTGCTATAGGCATTGTGTCCTCTCAGAGGTTCCTATGGGACTGTCCCATCTGTGGAGAGGCAGAGGTAGATTTTCAGATCAATCAGCTCCTCTATCCTGCAGCAAACTTGAGACAGGAGTCAGAATGGCTCAAGGGTAATACATGTGTGCTTCATGTTGTAAAGCAGTCACATCTTTTCAGCAACAAAGGCTTCCATACTCTTCAGAATTCAGGGTCAGTTTTTGATGTTAGCTTCTAAAAATGCAGGTGGTGAAGTACTAGGACTAATGATGATTTATAGCGGGACACATACAGTCAGGTGCAGGTCTCTAGGCTGACTTTGACTTTACTCCTACACCTTCTCAAATAGATACAGTGTCCCACAAAAGATGTTCAGGGCATCGGTTTTGGCAAATAAGCTACATTTATTTAATTATTCTCAATAATAAAGGTTGCAATTATAATTATAATATTATAATATCCTTGGCACAACACACACTCTGAACAATGGCCAGTTAGTCGCAAGGCTGACACAGAGACATACGCTTACGATCAACCATCAGCTCTCACATTCATTCACTAGGGACCATTTAGAGTCACCATTTCTCAGTGGGAGTACTTGAATAACACTCAAAGTAACCGGACATGCAAACTCTCACAACCTCCTCACGTTTTTAGATTTACAATGCACAAAACACCATACACTATACCATAAAGTTACCAGGCAGATTTGTCCCATGGTCTTACTCAGCAATGTTTTGAAGGCATTTCGCTCGGTTACACCAGGCTCCCCATGGTGCTCTACGATGTGGGCAGTGGGACAGGAGATGATGTAGAGCCCCCATCAAACCTGCTTCCTGTGTCTCAATGTACAATTTGTCATTATTATTTGTCTCATGAGAAGAAGCACAATCAAAATGATCAATATTTAATAATAATGGTGCGACCTTAGCTTAACGAGCATGGGACACTGGACTGGCTACATTCATAATACAAGTATTCACTATTGGTCATGGTCGTTTGAAATAGCCTCTTAATGACTCATCAGTACCACTTCCAGCACAGAACAATTTTGTAAGTTCAAAATTACACTGGGAGTAAAAGTCATTATGTCTGATGCGCTGTACAATTCAGTCATTCGCCAAAATGAACAAAGAACCAGTGGGATATTAAGATTGCAAAGCACTATTACCTTAGAGATAAATAACTTCCTGGAAGCAATCTAAAATGATTTTGTTTATTGCAGAGATATTAGAGAGTTATGAGATTGAAACTGAGATAAATATTACAAAGTGGAGCCGATGAAATATGGTGACCTACCTTATTTTGTTAGTAGGGCTGCACAATATATAATCTCATATGATTTTCTAGCTACGGTAATAAAATTGTAGTCATTCTGAATAAAATGTAAAAATGTTTTTCCTTAGTTCATCTTAAATGCAGTCCTGGTTTAGACCTGATTGAGATCAGTTTTAGTCCTAAATTTTGTCCTGGTTTATACCTGAGGCAGTTTTGACCAGTCAGCCCAGAGCCTTGTATGTTTTTAGAAATTCAAACTGGCTGTAGCATTTGCCATATAATAGCCCCAATCTTTATGAGGGGCTTCCAAACACTGCCAGACATATTTTTATTGTAATCTTCAACATATTTATTACATATAGAATTCTTTTTCTAGTTCGGTTTCCCACTTATCCACTAGTGTACAAAATCTTCTGTATATATGCAGTTATCATCTGTTTTAAAATGCCCCCTATTCAGTGTTTTACTGCAGCTTTTTGTCCTGAGTCACTGGGTTATGTCATACATGCAGTATATATTAAACCATTAAGCACTGCTGTGGCTCCATCTCATTGTGTCTTACAGGCCAAGTGCACTCCGGGGTATTCAAAGCCACTGAAAGCCAAAGCATTCAGCCCTGCACCACGTCAGTACACAGTGATACTGAGACATCAAAAACACCCAAACATTACACGCTGAGCAGAGTAAAAATACCCCGATGTAGAGTACGCTATTCTTAGAGTGATGTGGGATATGTTCAAGAAGAGTATGAGCATTTTAAAGGGGTTATAAAGTGTAGGAATTTTGGACTCTTCCATTTTATATCTTAAATAAAAAAACTTTCTTTTTCGTGAGCTGTTTTTTTCACACTGCTGAAAAGCTCAGATGTTAAATTTTAAGGCCCTCTTTCCCCCCTCTGGCCATGACCACTTTACTACTACAGCTAATGCAAAACATTGAAAGTAGCTGCAAGGTGGGTGCTCCTTAGAAGGTCAGCACCTCAGCATAAAAGATGAATGGATAAAGTAAGTCACATTCTAAGATGGTAGAAAGCTCAGAAATGTGTGCATAATTAGCACAATATGGCCCCTTTAATGCATCATTTGCATCTGTCAAATTGTACTGTACTCAGCTATAAAGAGGATGTTGCGACTGTTTTACTCAAAGGTTATAAGCGTGACTAAAAATACGTCTTTCATAACTGCCTTTTTGTTCTTTTTATAAAATGCAGGAAGTAGACACATGCAACCTGAAGGCCACAAAGTGAACTGAACAAGGCCTTTATTCTGGCGTCACAAACATACACTTTGTAAGTCATTTTTACTCTAAAAATATTTGTGCTGATGAACCAACAGTAGAGCAGGTATTTCATTGCTGTGTTGTACAGCAGTGACGCATTTGGTTTGTTTTTAAGCAGAAGTCTCAAGCCGCAGACGTACAGAACAACTCGACCTGTTCCTCTTTTTATATTTCTAACCTTTTCACACATATCCACAAAAGAACTACAGAGCCAGTGGGTTCCATTGGTAGCATTTTGGCGCATCAGCCCGCTTTATGTAGGTCACATGGTGCAGAGCTGTGGGTCCAAATGACTGATGATTATTTAGAATATCATACTAAATACCATGTGTATAACCATACTAAATCCATATTGTTCATTGGTGGCATGATGGAAACAATTTACACCATATAGAAAAATACACAGTCTTTTTAAGCTGAGCCTAGATGTCCTTTCTGTGTTCTTGTGGGTTCTCTCCTGCTCCCTCCCACCTCCAGGGACACACAGAACATGTGTTAGGAGGATTGGTCATTGATCTAAATTGCTCCTTGTGAATGAAAGTGGGAGGTGATGATTGTTTGTCAGTGTATGTATCTGGGTCATCCCTGCGACTACCTGGCTATAGTCTAGGTTGTACCCCGCCTTAGGCCCATAGTTTGACAGCATAGGCTCCTGTAACACTCACCCATGCTATGACCCTAGAATGGGAATAAGTGGCAGAAAAAGAAAGAACAATACGACTGAGCTAAAACATAGTAATTGTAACTCTCCCACTGTCCATTAGCTCAGTAATACAAGCTTGTACCAACTCTTCTACTTACAACAAACAGTAATGATAGCATTTTGTGTCCACTAAGATCATAATTGACAGGGAAAGAGAATTGTATCTTGTGAGCTTAATAGCAGTGACCTTTACTTGTGCCTGGAAGTCTTATTGAAAGCAATTGAGGGCAGTTTCTAGATATTTTCTCTTATAAACAATGATTTTCAGCTGAGTATTAAACTTTAGTGGACAGTTGACATTGTTTGGGAGTGAATCGGGCCACTGTGTTTAATATAAAAGGTACAACTTACAAGTCAGATTGCGAACGAAGCAATACAGGCAGCCCTTTCTCCCTCTCAGTCTATGGAGGAGTTAACAGAAAAAAGTGTTGAGCTGGACATAATAGATACAGTGAAGTCGAGGGTCCCTTACACACAAACACGGCAAATCACACACACAATCGCACACACACACACACACATCTCAAAGGGACAAACACTCTTCCTGTTCGGACAGGCCTGACGTTACAAGGATACAGTTTTGGAGAGTCAGCAGAAAAAATAGATATGACCAGTGCAAGGCTCAACACTTGTCGATCTGATACAAAAAGGGTAGATTTCTAGTTTTGTTAGTAACACATTGGCTCTTACTAGTGGCCAACTTGAGACATGTTTTAGTTGAGTTTCTTTTGCTATTCATATATTCATATTTTCAAATGCCCTTTTCAGTTTTTTCCTCTGGGTTCTATTCTAGCATCTATGGGCCGTAAGAGGTGTACACCATAGACTGTGACCACTTCTTCATGGGGCCGACATAGCGACATACACAGACAAACTAGCATTGTCTCTCACAATCATTCAAAATCAAAATTTTACATTCACATGCATGATATTGGACAGTGGAAGAAAATGCCAGAGTACCTGGAGGACAAGCAAACACCACTTTACGCTAAGAGTCTAAAGTGCTTATATTTCACAATGGGCATGCACGTAATCTATGCTTTTTCAATAAATTCAATGCTAAAAATGCAATATATGTCACAAAAATACAAATTGTTTTTAGGTAATTTGAAATGCCAATGACCAAACTTAATCCAAAAAGCCTGAAGACAATAACATGGTCTCTATAAAGAATACTTGCCACTGGGGCCTCTGGGCAAAAAGCTAATACAAGCCCTTGATACAACATTGAAAGAGTTGCACATCTTAGCTTTAGCGCTCACCACCACCTTACCACATAATGTCATTTTCACATACACAGGAAGTGGCAGCGCTCTGGCAGCACACAACATTGATGTCAAGGCAAATACCAGATCAAACAATAGTGTGTGTGCCGGGTGCAGATGATTGCAGGTTGTGTTAAAACAATATGGTTTGAAATGAAAAATGTTTCACGCCAAGTGGATGTTAAATCTGATCATAGACAATCCCATAGAAGTGGCTGTTTTGAGAACACTTCCTCTTTCCTACAAGGACAGGTTTTGGTCATGTGTCTGTTGAGAAGTGACATGTAACACTTCGACTAAAATTAAGTGAAATCAGGCCAGACACTTTATTTTAGTCTTTTGACCTCAGCCATCAGGGTTTACTGTAACTTTTTTTTACCTGTCTCTGCTAGTCCTAGTTTAGACTTGGCATAGGCCTGGTTTTGTCTTAAGTTCTTCCTTAGTCCTGGTTTAGCTCTGGTTTATGCAATGTATTACTTTTGAGGGACTTAAGGATATTTCTTGGTCTGGTTTAGTCCTGGTTTAGTATTGATTTAGTCTTGCTATATTTCAACTTTAGTCCTAGTATAGCCTTGTTTTGGACCTGGTTCAGACCTGATTTAGCCCTACTTTAGAGCTGGCTTTGTCCTGGTTTATACTGTTACTTATTTTTTGGGTGTTTGAGGACATTTTTGTGGGGCTGCTGGTGGAGACACCCTATAATTGCCTAATTTAACCTGAGCTAATAGGGTTTATTGTAGCAAATCTGCCCTAACCATCTCAATAAATCTCCACCAATGGCTATAGGCACAACTAATTCATGAATAATTAATTACTTTGCTTCAGTCGCCTCCTCTTGCTCAATGATTTTGAATGTTTTTATGAATTTTTGCAAGGACACATGAGGGAGGATGTTAGTTTTTTGAGATACTGTATTGTGCTGAGGATGCTGCTGTTGTCCAGAGAGCAGCTTGAACTCAACATGAAACCATAACAACGCAGCCATACAGCACAGATTCACACAAAGACTGTACTTCATCGATGCAGGAAATGCCTTTTAGCATTTAGTTCTGACTCTTTATTTCCTTTTCTTTAGGGACTGTACATTATTTAGTAAATGTATTATAATAATCACATAATCAGCTAACAATATCTGTATCAGGAGAAACTATGTATGGCAATTTTGTTATGGTATTTCATTTATAATTAGCAAAAATATTTGTCCATAGTCTTGAGTTAGTACTTAGCTTCATTCCAGGTTTAGTCCTGGTTTAGTCCTGGTTTAGTCTGGGTATAGCCTTGATTTGAGTCCTGTTTAGTTTAGTCCTGGTTTAGCTATTATTAGTCCTGGTTTATTCTGGATTGAGTCCTGGTTTGGTTCTGGTTTAGTCCTGGTTTGGTTCTGGTTTAGCCATTATTAGTCCTGGTTTAGTCTGGGTTGAGTCCTGATTTAGTTCTGGTTTAGCCAATTATTAGTCCTGGTTTAGTCTGGGTTGAGTCCTGATTTAGTCCTGGTTTAGTCCTGAGTTGGTTCTGGTTTAGCCAATTATTAGTCATGGTTTAGTCTGGGTGGAATCCTGGTTTGGTTCTGGTTTAAGCCAGGTTTAATATTTGATATGTTTTAATTTACATCTAATTCTGACTAGTAAACTTCTCCAGCTCTAGATCCAATTCTGTATTTGGGTACAGATCATTTTGAATGTTGTGACAGTTGATTTTTAATCCTTGTGGTGCTTTTTTGAGATGCCTAAAAATCTGCTTCTGTTATCTGTCAACAGTGTGAAGTGTTGTGAAAACATCATTAAGGCAAGTATTCACTAGTATTTACAAACCCAGTCTATTCCTGTGAATATTTATGCCATCAAAGAGTTGTGTGTTTTATGGTCACACCTTTTGGTCGAGTGTGTAGCTGAATAATACTAGCCCATATTTGTCGAGCTTTGAAACACCTGCTGTTTATCTGGCAGCTATCTTCAATTTGAATCAGTCAACTGAGGAAACAGTGCCATTGGTTCATGTCTTTAGGGAGCTATAAGCCAGATCCACATTTGCCAACTGTATCAATGAAAAGAGAGATAAAACACATTACTAAAAAGCCAGTGTGCTGCAGTACGATGCACTTAGCAGCCTCTGGACTTGGCCCAAATGACTGTCCGCAGTGTGAAGTGAGTGCCGTGCTCCAAACATCCAGGATGCCCACAGCAATGTCAGCCATTAGACAGAATGAAATACGGCCATGTTAATGCAGATTTACTGTTTAAATGATGAACACTGTCACATGTTCAGCAACGGATCTAGCCTTGATTTAGTCGCAGTCTTTCCCTGATTTAGTTCTGACTTAGTCCTGTTTTAGCCTTGGTTCTGTTTAAGTCCTGGTTTAGTTCTGACTTAGTCCTGTTTTAGCCTTGGTTCTGGTTAAGTCCTGGTTTAGTTCAGACTTAGTCCTGTTTTAGCCTTGGTTCTGGTTAAGTCCTGGTTGAGTTTTAGTTTATCCTGGTTTCGCTGTGGTTTAGTTTTGACTTAGTCCTGTTTTAGCCTTAGTTCTTGTTGAGTCCTGGTTGAGTTTTAGTTTATCCTGGTTCGGATGTTTGTGGTCCTAGTATTGTCCTGTTTTAGCCTTGGTTTGGTCCTGGTTTAGTCCTTGCTTAGGTCTTGTTTAGTCCTGTTTTAATTTAGGCTTAGTCTTGATTTAGTCCTGATTTAGTCTGGGCTTAGTTCAGTACTTGGTGTTTATTTTAGTTCTGCTAACACTTAGGATGC
Source organism: Philypnodon macrostomus (assembly GCA_036025475.1). Lineage (NCBI taxonomy): Eukaryota > Metazoa > Chordata > Actinopteri > Gobiiformes > Eleotridae > Philypnodon > Philypnodon macrostomus. The sequence goes on from JAVQKC010091820.1 coordinate 29,397, forward strand.
TCATTGCAGTTGCATCCAGACATCTAGACTGAAATCATCTCTAACTCAAGTCCCGGCACATTAATACACATTTACGGTTTAAAAGCTGCCCAGTCCAGTGTCATATGTGCAGAAGTGGAGCAGCTATGCAACATGATCTTCAATGTACCAGCGTTTTTGAGAGATCAATACTCGAGTGAGCCCGAGCCCGGCTTTAAATTTCCCCAAATCAATCTCTGTTAGGAGCTGATTTAGACTCTGTGGTTTGAAATTGGAAAAGCTTTTAACTACGAGCAGAGACAGGGACATTAGACCAGCTCGGTATTCGGGTTAAAAATACTTCAGAAGTCAATTTTCTAAGTATTTTTGATGCAATGTACTGGTTTGGCACATCAGCTACTTAATACTTAAATTTTGATACATTTGGTCTTTTTAGATCAATGTAACTCTTAATTCTTTGCTTAAATATTTAAAAGTAGATCTTTTTTATTATATTATTTGTCTACTTTGTCTTTTTTTGCATACATTGCCTCAACATCGATACCAGACATATTCACATGGTCGACTGATTTTGAGCACCGATACGGATGGTCGGTGTTAACCCTCTGGCTTAAGTACTAAATACTGAGGCAAATAAAAAATAAAAAAAATCCTCCACAGTCATACATACAAGCAAAAAGCCTACAAAGTATTATTATCAGAATCAGAATAGACCAAACTGTTAAGTGCATCCCTTACCCAGAAAGTCATACGACAATAAATAATGTTGAATATGAACAATGTACAAAACCATGATCAAGTGTTGGCTGTCTCATGTATGTGGGCACCGTCTGTGGCTTATAAATGTCACAATATAAGGTTTTCAGTTTGACAAAATAAAATCCACACTGGACAACTAAGGAGACTCAGTGGCTTTGTCCCACGTAAAACCTGCCTTCTACCATTATATACAGAATTGGCACATTAGTTGGACATTACTCATATCTCAAAACAACAGGCGGCTCATTGAGAATAAATTTAGGTGTGGGAAGTGTTGAATCAAAACGATGACAACACTCATCCTCTCAGGGTTCAAAAGTCAGCAGCTCTTCCTGTTTCCTGTACGAAGAGGGCAATATATGTCAAGCAGCAACATGACTTCCTCAACTGGGCGTAGTATTTTGAATTTGATTGCATTGTGCCCTGCCCTGTATCTAATAAAGTGACCCTGCTGTGGTCTTCTGCTGCTGTAACACATCAGCTTGAAGATTGTGCATTCAGAATTGGTCGTCTACAGATCTTGGTTGTAACAAGGCTTATTTAAGCCTTTTTTGAGCCAGTCTGGCCAGTCTTCTCTGACATTCTGTCATCAATGTGGCTTTTTTTGCTCACAGAACTATCGCTCACTGGATATTTTCTTTTTTGAGGACCATTCTCTTTAAACTCCCAACTACTAAACAACCTACTTGTGTAAACTAGCAGTAAAATAATATGCCTAATAAAGTGTCCAGTGAGGGTAGCCTAAGATATCTAACCTTGCTTTAGACCTTAACTGGGAGAAGACCTCATTAGCCTCCTCAAAGTCACATGACCTCAAAGTAAATTCAAGGCTCCCTGGTAAAAACACATTGGCTAACTGTCACTAAACATTACCTTGGTCCTGGTGTTTGGTTAACACTGGGGCTGAGCACACAGAGGCATTGGTTGTGCTACTCACAAATAAGACAAATAAAATAAGGAAGGCTCAGCAGAGGATGTAAACACATGCAGTGGTCATTACATCCACACGGCATTAATTCAGGTTTAAACTTTGGAATCCAGGGATGAACACCACTGTCTACATGAATAATGGAGAGTCTCAGGGGAACTAGGAATGAAGCAGAGGTTTTTCAATGGTCTCAACAAATACAAAAAAATCTTAAATCTCAACTCTTGGTCAGAGCATTTAGTAAGATCATGTGAAGCAATGTGATAAAGCATGATTAACTGTCCAAACCAAATCAACCAAAAGCCCACAGACACACAGTATAATAAAACATTGACAAAAATATTGTTTTTCATTATGTACTGGAATATTAGTCTGGTTCTCTCCTTGGCTTTCACAATGTTAGCTGCTTAGTCCATGTATACCATGTATGCCTTGCTTTCTAGTAGAGTCCATGCCTCAGAGCATTTGTCATTATTATATTCTGATGCTACAGTAGTGTATACAGTAGATGTGGCTTCCTTGTGGCTCTGTAAGCATGTATCTTGAGCTGAGCAGTTCCTTCATGAAAAGTCATTTAATCTGGAGTGGTCTTTAAGTAGTTCCTGTTGGCCATCTCGGTGAAGGGTCAGGTTTCTGATGATGTGGTGGTCCAGAGATGTGGTCCAGGGAGGAGCAGGGGTCAGGCATCCTGCCCATCAACTGCTCACCAGACTGACAAAGAGTTATAAATGTGAGGTGAGAGAGATCTTCACTGTACAGGTTGAGAACTATCAAATATAATATACATAATATACATAATATACACAGCATGAAGGATAAGTGTATTAGTATTGGGACTAAGTCAATTTACTAAAGACTAAACCAGGTCTAAGACGGTAACATTATCGTGATACATTTAGTACATTTCTATCAATATTGCATTTGCCAGTCGTGCATTAATGTAATGTATTTTGCAATAGATTGTGCAGCTCTCCTGTTTGTGCGTGCTGGGTTTAGGATGAGCTTGACAGGAGCATCCACCCAATATGAGCTAAAAATAATTTAACAGCAGTGGTTCTCTTTGGACACTGACCTTCTGTGTACTGATGTACTTCATCTCAAAATTATGCACCATACACAGCATAAAGTCACTGTTAATCTTCTTTTGCTTTACGGATATATTCAAAAACACAGATTAAATCGTCTTTAATCTGAGGAGAGTCAAGATTGCCTTTTTTTGAAGCCATGCTATTTTCTATTGCTTGTTAATCTGTGTTTATTTTAGGATTTAAACGAGCCATAATATGGTATTTTCAAGCCCTAGATTTGCATGTCATATTTTATAATATTGAAAAAATATACTGAAAATGTTGGCAGCTGAGCGGGTAAGGCCCTATTTCCTCTATTTGGTCACACTCACTTTAATTCTACAGCCAATGCAAAACAATGTAAAGCAGTAGCCAGGTTTGGTTTCGTTTTATGTAGAAAGATTAAACAAAGAGTTTCAGCTCCTGAGATGATCAGGCCCTCAGCATACAGAATTACTCAAACATACTTGAATGAAACAAAATACGACAGTGTATGCTCTTGACAAGAAAACCACATTGTAACATAAAAAAAAGCTCAGAAAAGGGCTCCTTTAAGTGTGGCCATATGGTTTGTGTGTCATCCCTTATTTGTGCCTGTTGTTTTAATATTGGTCATTTTTCTGGATTAGTTTTGAGGATGTACAGTGTGTAGTGACATTTAAACTTTGTGTTGCACCGGTCTTTTAGACAGAGCTACAGACAGATGAGGAAGGGACATGCTATCAGTTCCTCTTCACTTTGTTCTACACACGTTTTGTGTTAAAATTATGTTAGACATCTGGATCAGTCAGCCTTTTATGCAAGAATACATCAGCAATGGTAAGAGAACATCTCCTGTCAGAAGCTAGCTCATTAATTCTGCATATTATTCAAAGCTAATGTGGTTGTTATCCTCTGTTTCGATAAAGAAAGACAGTTTAAAGGCAATCTAATTATTTCCTTAGGCATGTACTGAAAGCTGAATGTAAAGTAGCAATCTATTAAATTGAAGATGTCTACATATAGATATTGTTGTAACACATTTCACTTTGTTATATTATTTAGGTACTAACTTTGGCATAAGTCCATTACCTTTGCCTCTAGTCAGTAACTATCTCCACCTATTTATGGAATCACGTCGGTCCGCGTCCGCAGATCCTAGCTTTGAACGCAATAACTCAAAATCGAATTGCCGGATCAGTTTCAACTTTTGCACACAGATACATATCATAAAAACGCAGAACTGTATTGATTTGGGAACTTCTACGATGAATATTAATTAAGTAATGAATTAATTATGAACGCAATAACTTGCTTTTTTAACTTTTGCACACAGGTACATATCATGAAGCCATGAGCCTCTAATTTGCACATATTTTGCCCGATTAGGCTCAAACCTGAAACACCTAATTACCCCCCAGCCCTGAACACATCTGATCAATATGATGCCAGTTTCCTCTACAGCACATCCTATAGACTGAAAGAAGAATGTAGTTTTAGGGAATTTTACAAAATTTGGCAAAAACATTCAAACATCCAGACAAATCAAAAAAGTCAAATAGACCCTTCCAATGTTCGTCATGGTTTGGGGGCAGGGCTTCTTCATTGCTTGTTAACAATATAAAAACCCTTAGAAATTTTGGTGACAGTTGCGGCAGACGTATGAGGGCGTTTCGCTGATATACACCTTGCTGTCGGGGACGCCAGCACAGCCCTAGTTTAGTGTCTGGCATTAGCATGAAGAGACAGAAAGAAGTGAGGTGACGTATGTGAGCTGCTTAAAAACACTGATGAAATTGTGGGGAAAAAGCTATTAAACATGTCTTCAACCTGCCTAAAACACCTGTACTATTGTTAAACTATGCTAGAATATTAGATACTTGTGTGTGATGTGTGAATGTGATACTTTTACTTCTACTGTGCTACTTCTGCTGAAACTTGTCCAAGGTCAGTGATAAGTGTCTAACTGTAACATCACGTCAACTGGGCCCGAGAGAGCCAATGTGCCGCTTGTAACAACTACTGGACCAGATATGGGCTATAATAGGCCACTCACAGACATAGAGAAAGTGGCACCACCATAGACACCAAACACGTTGCCATGGAAACAAGGTTTGACTGGGCAGGGGTCTTCGAAAGCTGTGCGATATATGGTTCATACAAAGGCAGTAAAATGTGTCAGAGTTAGGCCAGTGCGAGACTGTGGACTATTCGACTTCACATTAATTCTGTTTTTTAAGTATTCAAAAAACTGGGAAAAAATCCCAACAGCTGTATATTTTTTCTAAAGACAAAAAAGTGATAATTTCTTGTCAAGCTCTAATGTGGTTAAATATAGCTTTCACTCCCATGTTACATTGCATCTGAGAAAATTGATTGCGCACACGTTTTTGTTATGCCGATTGGTAATGATTCAACTCCAACACGAAAGACCAGCATCATTGTGTATGTGTGTGTGTGTGTGTGATGATGTTGTGCAAGGTTCCCAGAAAGACGAAACATGAGCAGGGTTTTAATGCACACTGTAGGCCTGGCACCACCATGCAGACGATGCACAGAGCCTGTCGTCTAAGTGTCAGATAAATGTAGCTGGAGAGACAAGACAGTGCAACAACCACGGACCTTAAAACATCCTCCACAAACTGACTCCCATGTGCCGCTTTGTGTCTGGTTTATTTCAATATAAAGTGGCGTTTTGAAAGATTATAAATGACATTGTGTTTTTCTATCTAGAGTCTATCCATAGCTCAAAATAGTGCAATCACAATCTGTTGAAATGCATGGAGAGGTCATAATGCACAGTACTGAGCAAATGTTTTAGGCAGGATTGAAGACATGGTGGTGTAATTGTCTTGTAATCTAGATATTGTTGTAACAATTTTCACTTTCTGGGATAGGGTTAATGCAATAAAAAAAAATAAGTGTATTAATATTAACTTTGATATGTCAAGTGCACACCAACAAGTGAAAATGTATCAGGCGGTTGAATAATGAGATCATGTATTTGCTTAGCTTCCACTCTATATCATTCCTCTTTCATTTTGAAAAAAAAAGAAACAGGTACAGTAGACTCCAGTCCCAAGTTCTGTATGATGCAGAAAAAGTAGTGAATATACATTACTTCACAATTGTTTCAGGCAAGTATTTACAAATGCAGTAAAATAGCATAGCAATTTTTTGTGGAAATAGATGTAGATCTTTTGGATGCAGGATTTTGACAGTATCTTTCCAGTGTGACTTAAGTCAATTACCTTGGCCTCTAGTCAGTAACTATCTTTACCTAATTTAGTGTGTCTGGCATTAGCATGAAGAGACAGTATGTGAGCTGCATAAAATCACTGATGAAATTGTGGAAAAACGTACATGTTCTTCAAAAATGTATTTTTAAAGTTATTAAACCTGCCTAAAACATTTCACTCTACCTGATACTACTACTCATAAACTATGCTACAATTTTAGATACTTGAAATGTGTGAATGTGAAGTGGTACTTCTGCTGAAACTTGTCCAAGGTCAGTGTAACTGTAACATGACGTCAACTAGCCTGATCGAGCCAATGTGCTTCCTGTAATGTTTTTATTTATTTAATAATGTTTAGCTAAATCAAAAGATAGCGTTCAAAACACTACTTGTATACACTTTAGGACAGATAGACTCTTGCTACTAATCCAAGACAGACTCTTTTTGTAGAGCTAAATGAAGCCAAGGCAATGGTAAGATACTGTAATTTTAACTGGATCTTTCCAGATAGTGATCAAGATTCACACCGAAAATGTACCAACTTTGAAACAGAATAATTCTAAAATATTTTGAAAGCATTGCTATTTTACTGTAGCACTTGCCTACACTTGCTCAGTACAGTATGCAATAATTTTGAAGGTGTAGATTCAACAGGAAACAATCACAGTTTTGTTTTTAACACACAAAAGCTCCATAAGAGTGACGTAAATGTCAGCTAAGGATATGGCCATTCATTTCAGACTCTAAAATATTGCGTCCCACAAAGGTTAAGCTGTTGTTATTATAGCTGCCGACTCCCTGCACACAATAGATAATCTATGTATAACTTTCATACAATGGCAGCGTTCATACTGTTCAACTACTGTTTATGACAAAATAAAAAATGTCTGCAAAAACATAATAGTTCATCAGTGTAACAATAATTGCCTAATGGGATATGACACAACAGGCGGCCACGGTTAGAGCTAATAGAGATCTTATTAACAGAGCTTTTTAGCATGCACTGGTAACTTTAATAGGTGCCATTTATCTGGTTCTGCATCAGAAGAAAGGTGAATTCACTTTGAACCTGTTATGGATTGTTCTGGGTATTTCAGAAATGTATGTTCTACTGGGATTTTCAGAAGCTTGTCTAGGGTCCAACTTAAGAAATGTGGTTTGAAAAAGATACAGTATCCAGACAGTGGCAGTTTCGTGGGTGAAAATGCCTTGTTGATGCCAGAGGTCTGAGACTGGTTTGAGATAATAGAAAAGAAACATTAGCTTGGGTTACTCCAATATCTCTGAATGCACCAGATGACAAAACATAAAGCTGAAGACCCCACCGTAGAACTGCACAATTATTCGCAATTGAAATAAAAACCCAATTTTAATTGCCACAATTTCAAAATCGCAAAGGCTGCAGTTTTTTAGCCAATATAATACTCAAAACACAATGGTAAAACAAGTAATTACTGTGAAAGTTGAACAGTTAATATAATTATAAAATGTAGTCTTCATTCAAGTGATAGGTGATGTACTATTATTGCATGTTATTAGTACTTCATGAGTATTTCAGCGAGTCTAACGGTTCTTCCGATCCAAAGCATTTCATTGCATTTTCTGACCCTGTGTTAAATGTGCATATGACAAATAAACTGAAACCTGAAACCTGAAACCTTTAGTCTGTCCTCAGATTGGTTTAGACTGGGCTGATACCGAGTTAGACTTGGCTCAGACTTTTTTTGATTGGGCTCATACTGGATTAGAATTTACAGAGACTCGTTTAGATTGGGCTCAGACTGGGTAAGTCTGGGCTCAGACTGGGTTAGACTGAGCAGATGATTATCAGTAGTTTCCTGTTTTATTTTATGACTTGTGTTTTGGTTTTGCTTCCTGTGTTCCCTCCTGTGATTCCCCCCATTTGATTACCTGCCACGCCCCAATATGTTTCACCTGTGTCTCGTTGTCCTTTGTATTTAGTCCCTGTGTCTTCCCCTGTTCCGGTCGGTGCTTTATATTTGTCAGTGTGTGGATCAGTTCTCCTCACCGACTGGGACCGCCATCACCGCCAGTCCACGCTCCACACCGATTAGGGCCACCATCACCGCCAATCCCCTCCAATCCCCGCCAATCCCCCACAATCCCCACTCCACGCCGGCTGGGTTAGACTGCGCAGAGACTGGGTTAAACTGAGCAGAGACTGGGTTAGACTTGGCTCAGACTGGATTAGACTTGGCTCAGACTGGATTAGACCTGGCTCAGACTGGGAAGAGACTTGGGTCAGACTGGGCTCAGACTCGGTCAGACTGGGCACATACCGGTTTAGACTGGACACATATGGTTTAGACTGGACACATATGGGTTAGACTGGCCTCAGACTGGGTTAAACTGGCCTCAGACTGGGTTAGACTGGCCTCGGACTGGCCTCGGACTGGGCTCGGACTGGGCTCGGACTGGGCTCGGACTGGGTTAGACTGGGCTCAGACCGGTTTAGATTGGGCTCAGACCGGTTTAGATTGGGCTCAAACCGGGTAAGACTTGGCTTAGACTGGGCTCAGACAGATCAAAAATGTTCAGTTTGAAAGACATTTGCACTTTGTTTTGCAGTAGTGTCTTGACTCTGTTCTAAGAATACGGTGTGTCCACTTATGTGGATGTAATATTTTATTGAAGAGCTGTAGGTTTATAAATATCATAATTCCACCTAACCCCTAAAAGCATGAATACATCTAAAATGAAAGATAAAGCAAAACCTGAGCCCTAAATGAGTGTAGTAAATTACATAATATTTACATATTTAAATTGGTACACATTGTGTTTTTGAGAAGATATAAACCTCTGTTATCATGTCTTCTAAAGCATCAACTTTTTAAAAGGGTTTTCCCCTTAATTAGTGACACTAATATATACTGAATATCATTTTTTGCAGTTGTAAAACCACTTCTGAAAAAGTCTAACCTTGATCCAGACATTTTATCTAACTATAGACCAATATTAAACCTTCCTTTCATTTCTAAAGTCCTTGAAAAGCTTGTCATTAAACAGCTTAGTTATCACTTGCAGTAAAATGGTTTATTTGAAGACTTTCAGTCAGGATTCAGACCCCATCATAGCACTGAAAGCCCTAGTTAAAGTTACTAATGGAGATGCAGATAATGGAATGGTATCCGTCTTGGTTCTGTTGGACCTCAGCACTGCATTCGACATCCTATTGCAGAGAGTTGTTAGAGAGTGATATAGGGATTAGAAGCACAGCTCTTTCTTGGTTCTAGTCTTACTTGTCAGATAGATATCAATTTGTTAGTGTGAATGATGTATCTTCTGAATGTTCAAGGGTTAGCTATGGAGTACCACAAAGCTCGGTTCTTGGACCCATTTTATTCACAATATACACGTTACATTTAGGTAACATAATGAGAAAATATGGTATCAACTTTCATTGTTATGCAGATGATACACAGTTACACCTTTCAATGAAACCAAACCAACCAAGTGGCAATGTAAGGAGCATGTATGAAAGACATTAAGACCTGGATGACAAAGAACTACCTGCTTCTGAACCCAGAAAAGACAGAAGTAATACTTTTAGGTCCTAAACATGTAAGAGACAGAGTCACTAACCATATGGTCTCTTTTGATGATATTAGTATAGCTTCAAGCTCCACTGTAAGAAACCTTGGAGTTTTACTTGACCAGGATCTTTCTTTTAAAGCTCTTATAAGCCAAGCTTTTAAAACAGCATTTTTAAAATTTACGCAACATAGCCAGAATCAGAAATATCTTATCAAACAGTGATGCTGAGACACTGATCCATGCATTTGTTACATCCAGGCTTGACTACTGCAATTCCCTCTTGGCATCCTGCCCTAGAAGCTCCTTGAAAGGTCTTCAACTCGTACAAAATGCAGCAGCAAGATTATTAACAGGAACTGGCAGACTTGAACACATTACTCCTGTGTTAGCATCTCTTCACTGGCTTTCATTTGAATTTAGAGTCAAGTTTAAAATCCTTCTTTTAACTTACTAGGGCTTGAGTGGAAAGGCCCCATCCTATGTCAAGGATGCTATCCTACCATATCATCCAAACGGCGCTCTTCGCTCTCAAAATGCAGGTTTATTAGTGGTGCCAAGGATTTCTAAAATTACTGTTTGAGGAAGATCCTTTAATTTCCAAGCTCCTGTTTTATGGAATCACCTTCCATGTCAGAGAGGCAGACACAGTCTCTACATTCAAGGTTTTACTCAAAACCTTCCTTAATGAGAAAGCTTATGTACAGGACAGCTAAAGAACAGGTTCTTTTTCAGGGAAAAATGAGCTACGCCGCATTAGGAGCTAGATGCTGGGGGACGAATGGTGCACAGAGCACTTTCCTTTGGCTCTTTTTGTGTGTCTCTTCATTCTACACTGTTTATCTTTTATTATTGTCTCTCTCTGTCCCTTCACATCTACACCTTACACTTTTCAGGTTTCAGGTTTCAGTTTATTTGTCATATGCACATTCAACACAGGGTCAGAAAATGCAATGAAATGCTTTGGATCGGAAGAACCGTTAGACTCGCTAAGACACTCATGAAGTACTAGTAG
>JAVQKC010091864.1:0-11810 GCA_036025475.1 Philypnodon macrostomus
GGAGCATACCCAGGGATTTATGTTGTGAGACTTTTTGTGGAGAGCACAATAAAACTGGTGGATTATATTCCCGTGAGTCTGAGCAATTGAGTCCAACCTGCACACACCTCCGTGACAAACGTAGCAGTCTCTATTCTTTCCCCATGAGCCGTCAAAATAATGGATTGTCACGCTAAATGGCCGGATACAAGAGGGCAATAGGGGCTGGCCAAGCGGGGGAGCAGTGGAGGGAGGGGCATATTGTAGGAGGTTTGTGGGGTATTTAGTTAAAAGATGTGTGCAAAAAAGATTGACAGAAGGGGTCTGCTTCCAAGTCAATTTATTCCCTATTAAAAAACACTGCCAAAGACCTCAGAAGAATTAACACGATTCTTGACTGCATTGCATATGTGTAGTATTCAGTTAGTTAGGTAAAAATAACATTGCTGATTGGTCGTGCAAAGTCCGTCTTTGGTTTGCATTAAGTTCTGGATGAGCACTTTGTTCCGTTGAATATAATTTGGCAGGTTTCTGTAATACAGTTTGCAAAATGTGTCTTGGCTGTTATTGTGTTTTCATTAGACTTTTTTCCTGGCCCAAGAGAAGCGGGGTAATTTGGTGGATTTACAAAGCTTCTGGGTAGATGCTTTTTGTGACAGTTAAAAATGAGGTTTTGGCATGCACAAACTTCCCATCATCAACTGTCTCTTGTAATGATACTCAATCCAGTGCCATTCAGTAGTTGTAGCAAGGTCCAAGTGAGCTAAAATGAAGAACCAACATCTATCTAGACATTGACCATAACACTATAGATAACATCCCCAGACGTGTACAAGCTTCTAGTTTAGTTGTTCCACAGTAGTTTCTTCTCACACAATAGATAAGGAATCTGCAAAAACAAATCACTGACTCCTTGACCCAAAGTATTTTTGGTAACAGTATAGTTTATTACCTGTTTTTATGTTAATTAATGTGGGACCATAAACCATTCATGGTCATATCCCAAATACTTGCAGTATTAGCCTGACCACCTCACACCGTGGGCAATACACTGTTGACATTCCCTTCAGTATACCCTAGCTTGCCACCACCAGTGACTGTGAAGTGAATGAACAATCAACCTTTTTGATCAATCTTGCGGCCGCGGCGGTGGTGCAGTGGGTAGACGCTCTACGCCCTTCAACTGGAGGGTCGGTGGTTTGAGTCCCCGCCCGTGCACACGCTGTCAGGCCCTCCCGTGGACCCACCACCCGCGGGAGGTACCATAAAGGGCTGGTGCAATGTGGATCGGGCAGTGGTCGAAAGCGGGAGTTCCCTGCTTAGACTGCTGCCTCCGCGACCTGGTTTCGGACAAGCGGAAGAAAATGGATGGACAGATGATTGATCTTGCGAACAGACCATCAAACCAACCAATCCAAATATAATCTTTTGGTGGAAGCAACAATAGCACCCACATTTTAGCGTTGAAAATGACAAATCTTCGTCTGACTTATTCCAACAACAAAAGATCCTATTTTGCACTCAAATATATTCTGGGGCACTTGCTGCCCTCAGTATCTCCTTTCCCCTCCTGTCGATGCCATGCTTTGATGTATATTTAATGTAGCTCAACCTCCAAAGTTAAAAAACATCTTTATTCTTATTCCTTCTGACATTACACAATCAATAGCTGACAACAGATAGATTTCTTGAAGGCGAGAGAGAGAGATATGCCTCTGGTGTGTTTGTGCATCAACGGGAAGGAGTACTGGACTGAGCTGCTGTGTAGAGTTTCATAACATACACTAAATGATCGCTAGATGAACTCTATTGCTGTAAAATCACTCAACAATTAATTTCATGGAAAGGTATGCAAGAAGATGAATGAAGAATAGCCTGTTTAGCAAAGTAAGATATTAGATTGTTGAAATGCAGACACTTGGCTGACCTGACCATAAAAAATTTGTACATATTGATTGACAACGATATTCCCCAAATCCTTGTTAGAATTATTTTTGTTCGTTCTTTCTTCCACCCCTGTCCTCCAGGCTTCTCATTTCCCCCAGTGTGTTTGCATATAACATGATTTGGATTGATTCTGATTTTCACCTAGTTTTTTGTTGTGTTCGTATAGTGTGTGTTTATTCTGTCTCCAGCCATCGATCCAATGCGTCTGCTGTGTTTCAGAGCTTGCTTGTGAAACAGGAAGGTGAGCCCCAGTCCCATGGCAACACACTTTAACAATGTGTCTTCTGCTTCCAGAGATCGGTCTCTGTGGACCTGCCTGGAGAGCCGGCCAAGCATGCACCACATCCCTCCCTGGGCTGTGATGGGAGAAAGCTGAGATGCTGCAATACCTTTATAATGGATCGTTGGTGCCTTTGGGCCTCCCAGTGTTTTTTGAAATACAACCAAACATGGACTCTCTTTCTTTCTCTGCAAAGTTTCAAACTGAGATACTCCTCTTGTTTCTGGGCATTTGTTCAAGAGAAAGCATTGACTTTTGGAGTGGAGCAGACCAAAGTCGTCATCTCACTGTGCTAAGCTCTGACAAAGACCATGTTTGGATGAAAAGCAGCACAAAACAAGCCAAGGAGAGAGCATTAATCTAATTGTGTTCTCATATACAGCCTTGTGAAACACCTGCTAACTGATAAAGATATTTGACATGCAATATAATGCTGGAAACCATATGCATTATTACTGCCCTGTGGGTGTTTCCCTAAATCTAATGGAGCTCAAACATATAAAACCAGTGTTCAGGTGGTTAACATTGTTATTGCTTCACTAAATAAAAAAACAACAAAAAACACAATTTAGTTTGAGAGAAACATTAGATTTTTTTAACAGGTAAATAAAAATAAAATAAAAATGCAATCATCCAAACTTGAATAATTAACATTGTTCTGAAACAGTGTCTGTGCCTACAGTCAGATTCATAAAACATTGCATTTTTTGTTTAAATGCACTTTTCACATGGGTTTGCATAATGCCTATTACTATAAGAAAGTCCCAGTGATGACCTTACCTTACAATGACCTCCCAATATACAGTACAGACCAAAAGTTTGGACACACCTCATTCATTCAATGACACTTTTTTGTTAAGTACATATTTCCACATGTGTTAATTCATAGTTTTGATGCCTTCAGTGTGAATCTACAATGTCTATAGTCATGAAAAGAAAGGAAGCTCATTGAATGAGAAGGTGTGTCCAAACTTTTGGTCTGTACTGTATATTTTAATGAACAAGCAATGACTTCCTCTTCTGACCAACCCTTGCAATGGCAAAAGAACTGACTGTACCATGTCCATTTGTGAATTCATTTCAGTCCTGCCACGAGATGGGCAGGAGCCAATTGAACCTGGTATTTTGTATCAGCCATTGCCATTGCTTTAAAAATTGGTCAATTTAAGTCAGACTTGCAGGAGTCTAACTGGATGATCCACTTCACAAGAAATACTACAAAAAACTGCACTTTGAGATATATAACATGAACGGATGGAGGTAGAAGAAAGTGGAAGATGGCCTTGTAATGTATTATTAAAAAGAATTCTGGTTTATATTTGTCTTGTGGTTTAGTCGACAAACAGGAAGATTCCTTTGACAACATCAACAATCTTTGACCACAGCTGTCCCAGGGCTAACACATGCCAATCACCAAACACAGTACGGCCCTCTGTTTCCTGTTAGGTTCAATGTCAAAGGTCACAGAAGAGCAGTGACACAACATCGATAAGACTGCCCCGTGCCTTTAGCTGTATGTGGCCTCCAAATATGGAAGCACTGAGTGATGTTAGTGGTGGGTCTGGGTCCATAGAGGGCCTTTTGTGCGGCGGGTCACACCCTCACGGGAAGTGCACTCTGCTGCATTTGACCAGCACCTATTGGTGGGAGCGCCGTGTGAGGAATTTCATTACTTGTATTTTGGTGTTAGAGGTGAGATAGTGACTATGTGTGTTTTTTTACAAGCTTTAAGGAAAATTATACTATCGACAGCAATTTATAGTCACCAATTCAGTCATCAATACATGCGTGTTGATAAGAAGTGCAGAGAACCCACAGTAACGCAGGGAGGACATGCAGACCCCACTCCACAGATATATAACTGGTCATTCCTAAAAGCAATGTATTCAGACTTGTCATTGTAGGTTTGCCGTGCATAGTGATAGAGAAGTTAGCTCTTTTGCCTCTCAGTAATGAGGTTGTGGGTTCAACCCTCGAGAGATTGGAGTCTGTATTTTCTCCCCATGTTATTGTGGGTTCTCACTTTGTATACCTGACTTCCACCATCCAAGAGCATGCATTAGTTAGAAAAATATAATTACTCTAAATTGCCTCTGAACTGTTTTCTGTCTGGGCATACCCTACTTAAAGCCCATAGTTGCTGTGTTAGGCACCAGCCAACCCAACCGCTAATGGCAATAAGCAGATAAATGAATGATTATGACAGTTTATCTGCACTTTTTGATTTACTATAGCTTTTTCTCCAACCAACCTCAGAGGACCTCATTGCCCTTTCGACTGAATGTAGCTGGACACATTAAAGTCAATCCTGATGCAAACCGCACTAATAAACCAACTCAGAGGACCTTACTGACCCAGGGTTTACATCTAAAGCTTTTATTTTGACAAGTAAAAGCTCTTTTAGCCCTAAACAGACCACCATTGATATGATAGTGCTTTCAAGCTTTTTATGCCTCACATGCACAAACATAAATACAGTACACATACTCAACAGTTATGGGACAGTTAGTCAAAAAGTCCCTTCTAGATTCACTTCCCCATCAAATGTATTTAATTGTAAATATTTGGGTTAATGGTAAAGCTTGAGAAGAGGGCTGTATTTGTGATGAAAGGCAGAGAGAAGTCACTCGTGCTTCTTTGAACTGCATGACCAAAAGAAAACGCAGCCACAGTCCCGGGGCAGAAACAGGCTTGTGGACACAGGTCAGGGCCATGCCACCAAACAAAATTTCATGCTGGTGAATGACAAGAATCTAATGTGTAGATATGTCATATTGGGCATAGTTAGAGGACAAGCGTGACCATGGCTCAGGAACCTGGTCCTTAATCTGATCTGACCTGAAGGTGGCCGGTTTGATTCCAAGTACCCTCTGCGCTTATGCATGAATGTGTGCCGTGTTTGGTGGTGGTTGGAGAGATTTTATGTGCATCTCAGTCTGCCCCAGGGCAACTGTGGCCCTCTCACCACCACTACTATGTGACTGTAGCCTGGCCATCCGTGTCTAACTCTTATTCTATACAAAGATGTTAGTCTGATCTCTCGTTGATTGCATTCGATTTCAAGGAGGGAGATTATCAATGTGCAGTAATTGATTAGAAATGCTAGACATGATGCTAAAAAGCCACACATACATGTACACAGCTTTTCACATTAGCAAAGTCTGCATAAGACACAGTCAACAAAACACACAGATGCGGCTCAATAACAGCCCGTGATTGGTCCCTCCGCCAAAATGATTCGATATGAGCAAGGGACCAGACCCTTGACATATTGGGCTGCGTTTTCACCGCCGCACCTTGAATATGTCCTAACCCAGGGGTGGGCAAACTGCGGCCCGCAAACTTTTTAATCCGGCCTGCCAAGCATTTTCTCATATTTTTTAAATGATAAAATATTGCCAATTTCTTACTCACGTCATTATAACCTGCAATAACCAGCTAACTCCAGATGTTTTCACTGAGGTTGATGTTTACAAAGAATACACTATCAGCCGACCCACTTGGCACATTTTTAAACCCCATGTGGCCTTTGAGTCAAAAAGTTCAAATATATAATCTTGAGAAATGAACATAACATAAAAACATTAATAAAAGGAGAAGCATATAACATGCAGGATCTTATATTCTTGCATAGCGCAGTGTGTGGCAGCTGGTTTGGCTTTGGTTGCCGCATAATCTCCTATAACTACGCCCAAAATACACCAAAACTACACCAGTCCATTTTTGTCTGAAAGGACCAGTACTGTAGCCGCCTCCAAGATTAAAACATGGCTTTTGACAGAGACAAATGGGCGCTTGTTACATGGTTCAGGATCATGTTTGGACATCTGAGGTTTCCTGCCTTGATTGACGATCTTATAATTTGTGCTTTGCTACAGTAATGGTTAGTTCAGCAGCCCAGAAGTTCATGAAGGAGAAAATAGTAAGCAAAAAGTGTGTTTTCATCTCATGCAATGTAATACATAGAGTGTGCATGTTTGACTGCTCAACATGAATTTTTGTATCATGCAGTGAGAATAGACCTAGCTTCATATGATCCACAGGTTCTTCATAAACCTAGCAGTGTCAAAAAAGGGAAGAAAAATAAGCATCTCTTCTCTTCGTTATCAGGCACTGGCACGAGACGAGGCCATATTGTTTTTAAGTTCTTAAACAATAAATTTAAATTTCATGGCTGTGTAGTGAGTTTGCATCAAGATTAAACTATTTAGACATGCTGAAATAAATAAAGCAAACTTTTACGTTTATCCCAGGTGTTTACACTGAGGATTTGGACAAAGGATGTGTTTCCATTTCACAATGTGCTTCCAAAACCTGTGAAATGACAGAGTGATGAAGATAGCGGCCAGAAGTAATGGATTTACAATGAACAAAAACCTTACTGAATTTCAAAAAGATCCAAATACAATAGCACAATGCATACAGTAACAATCCTTAATATTCTGACATGTCACAGAAGAAATCAAATAGCATTCTGTTAGCATACCAAAAGATGATCTGAGAGATTTAAACAATCTATTAGTCAAAAAGGGTTACATAAATATTGAGTTAACACAAAACTCTCTTATGCAGAACATTTTGTTAGAGCAAAGATAACTCTCAGGTAGTTTTGTCTCTTGTGTCTGTGTGGAGGTTCAATGCCTCTGTTTGTTCAACCTTGACCTGCCCATTGTAGAGCTCATTCAGTGAGAGGTTCAGAGGCACACCTTGTTTTGTGGGTATGGGCATTATGAAAACACACCCACTTGTGCAGAGAAAAGGGCAGCAGAGTGGGTTATTGTCAAAATTCCTGTTGGACAATTCAAATATAGTTCAGAGACTGAGGTCTTTATCAGTCTTGAAGTTCTGTTGAGGAATATATATTTGGAATGTGTGACTCTTTGCACACTGGCCTCTCTGCAAGGAGGTAGTGGGTTTAATGCTCAGGCCAGCGGACAACACCATCTCTGAGCGGTCCTTCTTCTGTCCAAAGTATTGGTGAATCTGAATTGTATAGGGTATACCCTCCATAACAACAATAATAATACATCAATTTTATAAAGCTCTTTTCACATCAAAAGTCAAAGATGCTTAACTTAAGGACAACTGTTTGTTTTTTTAAGGCTACAGTCAATTGCGACCTCTAATGGGAATATAAATAGGAGAAAAAGTTAATGAATATACTACAACACTCTGTGGTCTTCAGTTTTGATTCTCCATGCACCACTACCTGCTGTCTATGTTCATATGTCCCCATTAATGCAAAGCCTCACCCTCACACTGTTTCAGGCTGCCTTAACTCTCTCTGCCATACTATGATCAATCTGTACACATATGTAATCACAACCTCTAATAATGCTGGACAGAAAGGCTGCAGCTTAAAACCTTCTGTTTTTCCACCTCCCCAAAAATCTTGTGCTCAAACAGTGGCTTATTATGAAGACTGATCAGTGAAAGGACCCATTGATTTTAGGGGGATACTGGGGGGAGGTCAAATATGGACTCACCGGAGAGACTACATGCATACATACCCCAAAGCAACGCTTTGGAAGTGCATTTTAGGAACCCCCTTTTAAAACATCCACCCATTTCCGTCACTGAGAGCATGCCAAAACGTGCAAGTAAAATATTATTACTCAAGTACTATAGAAGTAAAATATTATTACTTAAGTAGAAGTAAAATGTAGTTATCCAAATAATTACCAATAAAAAATAACTAAGTATCTATCTTTTATCTTCATCTTCAAAATATCTTATAATCTTTCATTATAATTAAATGAAACACCTAGGCCTTGTGTTGCCTTTGGCCAAATAGACCCGAAGATGCTCATGTTTAGAGGTGGAATTTTACGCAAGAGTATTATTAATGCAAAACATGCTCAATGTATGTCTTCTATTAGTAGTACATTGTATTCAGTAATGAGTTACAAGCCTCAGGCTGGTAAAGGCACTGTGGCCCCACACCCCTTCACCACTATTATGAATGTTACAGTTATGGTGAAATAAAAGGTACCATATGTCTTTTTTGTACATATAGTTTTGTTCCAGCCTGTTGCCAGCTCCAGTGGGATTTGTGGAGGGGTTAACTATGGGAAAGTTTGTGGTGTATGTTTGTGAACACAGAGCGGAAACACACAACACAGAGGACATTGTAGAGCAGGTTTATTGGTCCGGGCGGAGATTATTAAGGGCTGAAAGGTCACCATCCCCTGAGGTTGTAGCAGGTGAACACACCTTTGTACACTCTACACAGAACGGACTGGTTCACCTGAAGACGTGACCTTTGTGTCTCTTCACCTGTTCACTACATTTTAACCTTCTTAAAATGTGTGTTGAAATAAAGCTTTAAAATCCAATACAAATACACTGTTTGCGAGTCCAGCTTGAACTTTAAACCAAATAGTTGAAAAAGACAAACTATATTATTACCACTTTCTCTTTTATTAAAAAAATAATAATAATATTAATTACTTTAAATGAGAATAGAAAAAGAAGAAAAAAACACCAGCAAAAAATAATGCAAATTAATTGTATAGAACTATAACCCAGAACAGTATAGCTAAATAGGCCATCACCAACTGTTTAGATACATGTACCAGTCACTTTTGAACTGTACCCTTGCAGCCTCCCTATTCCATACTGCCCATTCTACTGGCAGGTGCTGTTGATTCCAGACAGTATAGCTTCTCCATAAACCTCTGCTATAATCACCTTTGACGACCACGTTTGTACCTCCTTCACTTTCCGCCCCGGTGCAGGAAGTGTGTCCAGGTGTTGCTGTCAGTGAGCATAAATGGAGGTAAGTAAGGTTGGTGGAGGGTGATTTTATTCTCAGTAATTGTGTTTGTCTTTGTCTGCAGTTGCCTCCTCCCCTTCCTGACCAGAAAAGCCCCACAGGAATAAACAAGAGACCATAACATATACAAGAAGAGGGGCTGCTATTGTGGAAACTGTATGGAGCTGTGTAGGAGTGAGCCAGGATAATATGTATCTAAATGTCTGGTTCACGGTGGTCACAATAACTAAAATGTTAGTACAGATTTGGACCAATAGCAGATCTTAATAAACATAATTAACTCCAAGGAGGTCATGTATTCGGCAACGCGTGTGTGTGCGTGTGTGTGCGTGTGTGTGCGCGTGTCTTTTAGCAACATAACGCAAAAACTACTGAATGGATTTGGAGAAAATTTACAGGGAAGCTGAGAAATGACACAAGGAAGAAGTGATTAGATTTTTGGACCTTCTCTTGGCTCTGCTGGGCCTGTCTTGTGAGAGAGCCTCTCTCCTCCCCAGCCCTCCTGTCTGCTCAGTCCTTTGCAGATCGGAGACTTGAAGAATGTGGACCTCTGCCAAGGTAGCTAAGTTCCCCTATAGACACTCAAAAAAAAAATAGTGACTAATTTTTCTTTGTTTCTGTTAATGACAACAATTCAAAATCTTCTTAATACAATGAGAGGTTACCAAAACCACAGGAACAACAGTAATAGCCTTTTAAAACAATGTCATTTGGCAAGAAACTGAAAAGGTAAGGAAGTCTTGGAAGTAGCTCTTGCAGTACTGTGACTTTGGCTGCAACAGGTTTTAGGAGTGCATAAAGGGGAAATTAGCTACCTTGGTGGAGGTCTGCTTTCTAGTTATATAATGATATCATTTATCATATTATCACTTCCAAACTCTGGGTCATCTTGACATGATAAAGTGTCTTGTACAATTATGGCTTTGACCGTTGGCTCTGACTGCACATAGACAGTCATATGCATTTATAACCTGTATAAGTAAGATGTACCCTTTCAGTTGCATTTTTCAAGTGTCTCCACAGTAAATGGACATGAGTTCATCCCAAATTAATCTTGGCCTGCGACGAACACATCAACCATCAACCACTGAACTAAAAATGTCCATCCTTAATGCATATCCAAAAAGTGCATGATTTAGACCAAGATAAAGTTTAGACCTTGGTTAGAGCTGACATTTTAAGACACTTTTTCTGAGATAGTACTTGGTGTGAACAACAGTTACATTTCGGTCCAGTTGAGAATGAAGGACCCATAAAAATTGTCTATTGGCCGCATTCGACCCCTGGGCTATTGTATGGACAACAATGCTACTGGAATAAGTGTATTGAAAAAGTACTTCAGGGTGAGTAAGCTAATATATTCCTTATCATATCCAAAGTATACACAAACGTTATCATTCAGTGGAAAACCTCAACAGCAGCTGAAGAACTGCCTCTCACTTGGACACATTGACACTAACTCTCCCTGGACACGCCCACTCACTGCCAACTGGCTCACAAATCCAAAGTAAGGCCCTCTGGCTCCTGATCTACAAACAGATGGAAATGTTTGTCAGTGAGATTAGTCATTTCAAACAGTGAAGAGATATCCAGTAAACAAGATTGGGAGGGCTATCTTATGTCCTGTTTCTATGATAGGATAGCTTAGGCTGTAACATCCATCAATATAAAACTGTTGACCATGGATTATACAGCTGCCTGCCTCTTTCTCAGCATTCCCACATTTTCAACTTCAATGCTAAGCCAACGATAACATAGTGATTGTATCAGTCCGTTGGAAAGACGTGTTTTTAGAGATAAAATTAAAAGCAGTCCCAGTCTTGCTTAGCGATTTGGTATTTGGTATCACATGCATATTTTTGGGCCTCAGATGCATGATTACCCCGAAGAGAACCCACAGTAACACAGGGTGGACGTAATTAGAGGAATGTAGAATGCTGCAAATTAAGTTGAGCATAGTGATAAGAGATACGTTTCTGCATACCCTGCATAACTGCATGAGACATACCAGTGACTTTATCTTTGTTATCTTTATCTTCTTGGATCGTGTGTTCTCACAATCAGTGCCCATTCAGCATCAATAAAAGGCCTTCATTTACATTATATTATATATTCTTCATTTTTCACAATAGCCTAATTTACTGTAGTTTAAGTTGTAAGGCCCTTTTCCCCCTCACAGAATACTAGTTATTTAGGACACCTCTCTGCTTTCTGCTGTGTAATGTTATATAATATGTGTCATGTGAAGTGACAGGGTGAAGGCTGTACACTGACCTTCACATATCCTTATTTCAGATGATCTGAGATAAGCGTTGTGTCAAATGTGATCATTCATTCTTGCATTATGGAACCTAAGGTGGTAGGCTTCTGTGTCACCTACATTTTTCACTTCCTCTTGAAAAACTGCTTTTGTAATCATTAGTATTATTTTATTATTATATCGGCGAAACAACGATATTATGGCATCACGTGGGTGTTTGTCTGCGTCTACATCCGCGTCCGCGTCGATTTGGGTACTTCTTCGATGAATATTAATTAAGTAAGTAATTAATAACGGGCCAAAACTGTGAACGCAATAACTCAAAAAGTCTTTGTTGCACACAGGTACATATCATGAAGATGCAGAACTGGATTGAGTTTGGTACATCTTCGATTAATGACAATTAAATAATTCACAAATTAATGTTTTGATGCACTTTTATTGAGCCATGAAATCTCATGAATGTTGTCACATTGATCCGGGCAATTGTATACTTAATGTACATAGGCACATTACAGAGGTCAAATAAAGAATGCCTCTATAGCGCCCCCATGTTTATGACCCCTATG